>CM076575.1:1427832269-1428111746 GCA_034641835.2 Pinus albicaulis
GATATTAGTTTACTTTTCTACAAGTTAGATATATATTAAATTGCTCATGTCATTTTCAGTTACCTTCGAAAACCATAGCTGGACTAATGGTGAGGGATTGAAGTATAAGTGTGTAGTTTGATATTAGTTTCTTTTTCGCTAGATATTGATTGCTCGTTGTTTATATTGAATTTATAATATTATTGATGTACCTATTTTACTTTGCTTTAAAACCTGATTTTTTGAGCAAGCGCTTTCTTTGTGGTTTGTATAAAGAATAAGGATAAATGGTTTTCATGATCACAGTTCACCGCTTCTAATCTGTATTAGTGGTACATAAACCCAATGCTCTCGACGATCACTATCACATATGCCTTTCTCTCTCTCTCTCAAACTTCAAAATGATTTTGAAACATACAATGATAGAATTAATTTCTAAAAGAAAATGAAAATGTGCCACTATTCTAGTTAAACAAACAGTGAACTATTGATCATGAAAACCATTATCCTTGTTGCTGTCTAAACACAAAAGAAACTGTACTCAAAGAAATCCAAAGATTGCAAGCAAAGTAAAGCTAAAATAAAATTACATCAACTCATATTCTGACCCCTCACCATTAGTCTCGCTATGGCTTTCGGAGATAATCATAAACAACTTGAGCAATCTGATATCTAATTTGCAGAAAAATAAACTAATATCAAATTACACATTCATACTTCAATCCCTCACCATTAGTCTCGCTATGGATTTCGGAGGTAAATGATAATGACATGAGCAATTTAATATCTAACTTGCAGAAAAATAAACTAATATCAAACTACACACTCATACTTCAATCCCTCACCATTAGTCTCGCTATGGCTTTCGGAGGTAACTGATAATGACATGAGCAATTTAATATCTAACTTGCAGGAAAATAAACTAATATCAAACTACACACTCATACTTCAATCCCTCACCATTAGTCTCGCTATGGCTTTCGGAGGTAACTGATAATGACATGAGCAATTTAATATCTAATTAACTAGTAAAGCAAATGTACAAAACTGAAATGAATAAAACAGTGCTGGAATTAAAAACTAAGAAAAAGAAATCAGCAGAAGGACAAGATTGATTCCATGTCATTAGTCATTGTAAACTATGTGCAAATGCCCGGGCTGCCTACTATAATCTGGAACAAAACACTGATCAGTTAACAACAGTATAAAGTATGAAAAATTATGAACAGAAACAAAACGTTAATACCATAAGAAATGTAATATATACATGTGAATGATTATGGCACAATGAACATAAGGAAATGAAGCATGAGAGTATACAATAATACACAAAACCTCGGCGTGTGCAGGGGCCCTCTGCACAATCCTCGGGAAGCAGCTATCAAACACGAATTATGCTTATGAACAGAGTCTTCTCATATATTTAAAATGCAGTCATAACAAGGAAACAATGTCATGGCACAATGGGCTTTCTATCCAGCAAATTACATTACAGCAACTAACTATTATGCGTATGAGAACGCATTATTTATAACAGAGAATGTCATAACTGATTTCCTACATTCTGCGCTGATACAAGACACGTGAACCACCACGTCCATAAATCTAGCATCATGGCTGCCGTGAAGATTAAATCTAAGGAGAGTGGTCGTTGGATTCGGCTTATGGAGCCGTTTACAGGTGTTGATATGTCTCCCGTGATTTAAAAACGGCCACGCAAATCTTCACGTGGTGAAAAACAGAGTTCTGTCACCGTGGGACTCTTCGGTTGACCACCGCTTGACCACCTTTGACCACAGCCTTCTTAGGTGAATTTGACTGAGCCAATAGGACTCGATCCATGTCCATGTCATTTCCAACTTGCCCATGTGGCTCGATTTGCCTGAAGACACCTGCAATATAGACTTTAACAAAATGGTTGCGGAAAGTTGCAGCAGCTGCGGAAAGTGACAAGATTCCGCAGCTCAATGAGCAAAAATCTAATTCAAACAGCAGACACAAAACATAGTTAAAAACCACTTTAAATGCTCTTTTATGATTAATATGCAATGATATTGATAGCTTAGGAGGTCCAGGTAAATGGAAAAAGTCTAGAAAGGTGTATAGGAAAGATGCAGATTTGAGACTCAACAGCTACGACTCACTATTAATCGAATTAGACAATGGTGGCTGACCACCATATCTGCATGTTGAGCTTTTCTTATGCCACGAGCGATATCATGCAACAAAGAATTTAAAAATGCAGGCAAATTAATGGTGCATTTCTGTTTTAATACAGCCAGTAGCTTAAGGTGGTGAGGTCTTACCACATCTTTTCTTCCATCGTACGTTATATAAGCCTGCACAATCTTGGCCAACTTCGTCCATGGTTCTCCTAATGATGTTGGCTGAAATCCTTTGCCTTTGACAACTAATGTATGTCCGTCATCTTGAAAAATATTCATGACTTCTTGAATCCTAATATTTTTCTAAGTCCAAATAGTCCCTTGCACTGGGATGCCAAACACCTCTGCAATTATTTCGTCAGATATAGCTATCTGTCTTCCTCTGACCATGGAGGATCCTTCCTGCAAGTTCTATAAAAATTCGGTGGCCACTGCTTCATGGGGTTGTTGCATCCTCATGAAATATGTAATCCACCCCAGTCTTTCTAAAATTGCTCGTGCAGCATCAGAAACGATCAGCACCTGTGGTTCACTGTGAATTGGTCGTCCTCCCATCGTCTCTACACTCTTTTAGTTTCTCTCAACATGCAGTAATCGCAATGGAACAACACAGCACGGTGAATTGGAATAATGTCATTGAAAAGTTGTTATTTCCTAAAATGCAGGGATTTGGTTCACATACAAGTAAAGAATCTCGGGATGTGATCTTCATGCAGACATCCGCGCCCCCCCTAATGGATGATAGGTCGTCCTCGACCGTCAATTGAGAGAGGCAAGTGTGGCAAAACAGTAGTACAACAGTAAAAAGCATGCGTAATTATGATACATTCAATCAAATTATAGAAATTACTGAAATCAATGCGTGTGATGAATCAGTAATGGATAGAAAATCATTTTGTAATGATTCAAATATGAGGAGAAGGGACAGCATAAGATAAACATAAGTACAATTGCATTATTTACCACTTCAAACTAATATGATCGATTTGTAATGATTTTCATGTATCATAGGTTCGGAAGTAAAGGTAAAGGATTCATACTTTCATTTTATATTTAAATAGAAATATAGGAAAAGGGTTAAATATAACTATTGATGTGTATAAATGTGACTCCAATACCATCAGCAGAGCTCTATTGCCCACAAGTTTCCATAACCTTGACAGAGTTGCTTTCTTACCCACAGAACCATTGTCCTTTATTAATACCGAGGAAGTGATTTTTGTTGAATATTATGATGGAGGCCATTGTGCTGGCTTGGTGACCAGATAAGCCACACTGCCATTCACCGGGAAGAAGTGAAAGGTGGGCAGGCTGGCTCGTGATGAGACCTCTTGTTCCAAAGACTTCTTGATTTTTTCAATTGTCTATTGGACCATATCCCTGGTTTGGTGGCCATGATGGGAATGCCACTTCACTACCTTCCTTATGATCACGGTAGGCTGGCTCTTGATGAGACCCCCTATCCTCTATCTACAAAATCATATAATTATTAATCAAATATGTAAATATTTTTCTTTTTCATATAGCACTTTTCCTTGGTTATTTATAAAGGATGGCTCAACACTCCTTAATATTAGGGATGGTGGAAGAAGTCTGAACATCTCAATAGAAAAGAATATGCCCTTGTTCCTATTCCATAAATATAAAATCAAAGAAAGTTATAGCATATGGGAAAGAACCATTCATGATAAAGATAATCGATCAGATTAATTCAATGGTAATAAAATAGCAAAATTATGTTATTGATCATGCCCCTTTTCCCTTTTTTCTTATCATTACTAGACAATTTCCTTAAAAATGACGATTTCTTTTGATTTTCTTATTACAGTAAGCTTTAATTTGTATGATCGTATATAAATGATATATTTTTCCTTTAGAAAAGCGATAAAAAATTCTCAAAATGTTGGCTTAAAACAAGAAACAATCCACTCAAAAAGGTGTTGTTCCTTTAAAAAGAACAGCAAAAACAATCTGCGGAACTATTGTTCCTTTAGAAAGGGACAACAAAAAAAAACACTCTGTGGAAGTGCTATTCCTTTTGAAAGGAACAGCAAAAGTAATCTGTGGAACTGCTGTTCCTTTCGAAAGGAATAGCAGGAATGCTATTCCTTTGTAAAGGAACAACAAAACTCAAAATATACGAAATAAACAGAGTTTTTTCTTTTTTTCTTTTTTTTTCAAATAAACAGAATTTCATGAAGCAAGCGATGAAGAAATAAAGCAATGATAGAAAATTTTTAAAAAAAATGAATTCCCTAAAACAACAATCAAGAAAATGAAAAATGCTTTTATGTACAAAATTTAAAAAAGCGAATGGTTTAACAAACTGGTACCGAGGAGGAGTTCTCCCCTTCAGCGAGAATTTCCATGGTAGAATCTTCCCATAACTGTTGGTAAAAGGATTCCTGGGTAAGCGGTTTATGATACAATCGTACTCGATGACCGTTTACCTTAAAGGAATGTCCAGACCCGTCAATGGTAGCTAATGTAATAGTGCCATTATCATGCACTGTTTGTATTTCATAGGGTCCAAGCCATCGTGTCTAGAGTTTCCCTGGGAAATCCTGAAACCTAGAATCATATAGAAGTGCCCAGTCTCCTTCGTGGAAGATATTTTCTTTGATATGGGCGTCATGCCATTTGGCTCTCTGTTGTTGGATTAATGCTGTGTGCTAAAGAGCAGTGAGCCTAATTTCATCTAACTCATTAATTTGCTGCAGTCTTTTAGCCTGGGCTTCATTCAGATCTAGACCCACCTTTTGAGTTGTTCTTAATGTTTGAATTTCAAATTCTATAGGAAAGATGGGTTCTTTTCCAAATACCAATTGATATGGTGAATATCCTGTAGTAGGTCTCCACGTTGTTCGATATGCCCACAATGCTTCTGGTAATCTGTAGGCCCAATCTCGTCTGTGTGAGGCAACGGTTTTTGTTAATATAGATTCAATTACTTTGTTCGTGCTCTCTACTTGGCCATTGGCCTATGGGTGATATGGAATTGTAATCTTGTGCTGAATATGGTAGTTTTGCAGTGTTTCAGCTAATTTATTACCTACAAATTATGGTCCTCCATCTATGATTATGTCTCTTGGGATACCATAGCGCACAAATATTTGGAAAAGAAAATGTACTACAGAGTCCTCTGTAGCCTTTGAAAGTGCCTCTGCTTCGACCCACTTAGTGACATATTCAGTTGCAACTAGGATGTATGTTTTTTGGTTTGAGGGAGGGCTAACAGGGCCAACAAAATCAAGTGCCCAACGTTCAAATGGTTCAATCACTAGTTGAGGGATCAAAGGAATTTCATTAGACTGCCCAGGGCGACCTGCCCTTTGGCAGCTATCACAGGCCTGCACAAATTTTTTGGCATCCTTAAAGATAGTAGGCCAGTAATAGCCTATTCGTAAAACCTTATGGGCAGTTCTACGATCTGCAAAATGTCTGCCACATTGGCCATCATGGCATGCTTTCAAAATATCAAACACTTCGTCCTCCCGGACACATCTTCTTATTTGCATATCTCCCCCTGTGTGAAATAGATAGCCCCCAATCCAAGAGAATCAGGTACTACGTTGTATTATCTGTTTTCGTTCATTAATGGATAGATGCTTAGGCAGTTTACCTATTTCCAAATAGTTTTCTATATCAGCATACCACGGTGTTCTGACAGTAACAGCGAAGAGATGTTCATCTGGAAAGTAGTCTTCAACTGCTTCTGTATCTGTTGGCTTTGGCATTATTGACAGAAAGTCAGCTACAGGGTTCTCTTTCCTAGGTCGATCTTTGATTGTGATGTCGAATTCCTGCGGTAAAATCAACCATCTAGTCACTCTTCCATTTGTAACAGGTTTATTTACTAAAAATTTAATGGTAGAGTGATCAGTATATAGTACTACAGGATACCCAGTTATATAATGTCTAAACTTATTTATAGCATGAACTATAGCTAAAAATTCCTGCTCAGTCACAGTGTAATTTAATTCAGCAGGGGATAGATTTTTGCTAATATAATAAATTTCATATGGCTTCTTGTCTTCCTCCTACCCAAGTACTGCTCCAATTGCTATGTCTGAGGCATCGGATGAAATTTGGAATGGAAAGTTCCAATTCGGGCCCCTCAGCACTGGGGCTATTGAAACAAGATTTTTTAGATCATTAAAGGCATTGTCACATTTATCTTTCCAAATGAAATCATCATTTTCAGTCAGTGCATATAAAGGTGCAGCTATTCGAGAATAATGTTCTATAAATCTTCTATAGTAACTAGAAAATCCAAGAAAGCTACGTACCTCTATTTGTGTGGTGGGTGTGGGAATTAACAAGATTATTTGAATTTTAGCTAGGTCCACTTGAATTCCAGCCGTTGAAATATAATTACCTAAGATAACTCCTTCGGTCATCATCATAAGACACTTTTTGTGGCTTAAACAAAGCCTAGTGTCAATACATCTTTATAATACCTTTTCTAGGTTTTCCAATGCAGGCTCAAAATCATCCCCATAAGGTGTGAAATCGTCCATATATACTTCGAGGCCTTCATTTATTAAGTCTGCAAAGATGCTGAGAATTTCCCTTTGAAATGTAGCAGGGGCATTGCATAGGCCAAAAGGTAAGACTTGGTAGGCAAATGTCCCCCATGGACAGGTAAAAGTAGTTTTGTCCTGGTCTTCAGGGGCAATCTGGATTTGATTGTACCCACTGAAGCCATTGAGGAAAGAAAAGAATTTCTTTCCTGCCAATGTGTCTAATACCTGGTCAATGAAAGGAGAGGGAAATTGGTCTTTCTGTGTTGCCTTATTAATTTCACGATAATCTACACATATCCTCCACTTTCCATTCTTTTTTGGTACCACTACTAATGGAGAGACCCACTTGCTATCAGATATTGGGTAGATGAAATTAACATCCAATAGTTTTTGTAATTCAGCTTTCAAAATATCTTTGAGGTGAGGGTTTAGCCTTCTTTAGGGTTGGCGAATGGGTCTTGCATCTTTTTCGATATAGATGTGGTGTGTACACAATTGAAGGTCAATTCATTTCATATCAGGGTAATCCCATGCAAAGGCTGCTTTGTATTTTCATAATAATTGGACCAATTTCTCTTCTTGTTCAGCAGTGAGATTTTTGTTAATTTTTAGAGTTTTTCCTGGCTTAATTTCTACAATCTTACTATTGTACATAGGAGTAGTAGGTATTACTTGTTCAGGAATATCTTTAAAAGGATCTTCTTCTTCTTTATCATCGAATGCTGCCTTGATCATGTGACATTGTAAATGAGATCTGGTTTGTGGTTTATTAATGAAATTATTAATGAGATCATCTTCTGTTTGATCTTTAAAATTAAGAGCATTTTCTATAGTTAGAGGTGATCTCATATTCTCCATTAAATATGATGCAGGTTGTTTTTTTTTTATTATTGATAGACTTGGTTGGGCTGGGGGATATAGAGCTAAATTCTTGACATAGTTTCCCCTTGTTATTGTCATATTTCCTTGTTGACATCCAATATAAGCATCGGCAGTTGCCAACCAAGGTCTACCTAATATCAACGGATGTCCTTCTAGCCGGTTCTTTGGATTAATAACCAGGAAATCAGTAGGGTATTCCCAGGAATCTACAGATACCATTGCATCTTGTAATGTACCTTCTGGTTTGACTACCGATTGGTCAGCCAATTCCAATAAGGTTGTTGTTGGTTCTAGTGATGTAATGCCAAGTTTTTGACAGGTGGTGGTTGTTAAAATGTTGATTGTTGCTCCCAAATCAACTAAGGCATTTGGAAACAATTGCCCATGGATTTGGACTGTCACTATAGGATTTCCTGGGTCTTCATATTTTACAGGTGCTTCCATTCCTGATAATAAGTCAAATAAGGCACCGACTGTTTGGACAGTAGGATTGGTGGTTTTTCTCCTCTTTGGCTTCTTTATGCATAATTCCTTAATGGTTTTTGCATATATAGGAATGTATTGGATAGCTTGGAGGAGAGGAATTTTTATACATAAATTTTTTAATTCTCCCAGAAGATCAAAATTAGGTTGTTCTAATGGACGTAATATGATTAATCATTCTGGGAATGGTGGAGAGGAAGTTGTTACTTGTTGTTGACTTTGTTGTCGAACTTCCTTCTCATTTTGTACTGTTTGTTCTACAGGTAACGGATCTTCAATATGAACATCATTGTTTCTCTCTGTTTGTACTATATGCCCAGACCTTAATTGAAGATCATTGCACTCCCTCAGTTCAGTTTCTAATTCTGGGGGTTCCATTATTTGGACAGACTGAACTGGCCTATTGTTTGGGTTTGGGTTGGGCTGGGCTAGGAGTTGTGGTCTTAAGTTGGTCTGGGGGTTTGTATAGGGAGCTGGCAGCGTAGGTTGAGAGAGAGGAATTGATCCAACTGGCTGATATGTAGGTTTTTTCCAGTTTGACTGCCAGGCCTGACTCTGGGAAGTAGAGGGGGACCATTGTGTAGGATAGTTATTTTGCCAAAATGGTGGGTAGAAAAGAAATCTAGGCCAATTATTTTGGTTTGTTTGATTTGGCCAAGATGTGGGAGGAAATGGCTGTTGTGACCAATTGGGGAAAGGTGGTTGATTTTGCCACATCCCACCATATTTTTGAGCATTATATTGAGGAGGCTGAAAAGAAAATGGATCATTTGGCATACCTGATTGTCGCAACTGCCATTGTCGGCGCTGATTAAGCAGACATACCACTTCTGATTCTTCTTCTGCCTCCTTATAAATGGCTTTTAGGCCAGGAAGCAAAGTACATCCCTTTGTAGGGTGATCTTTCGTGCAAATGGCGCAGACTTTAATCACATCCAACGAGAATTCTTTGTGGTTGTGTTTCTTCCTACATCTAGGACAGAATATTGCCAAATTTTGCTCTACTTCTGCTTGTTTCTGTTTGGCTTGCATAATATCGAACTACGTTGTTAGAGTCCCAAGTATGTCTGTCTTAAAGTCTTCTAGCAGATTTCCAATCTCTGCACGAGTCACACCTTCATTAGAGATCTTATTTTCTCTTGTAATCATATCACGTTCTGTTGATTTTAGCCTTGTATTGCCCCTTGAACTCCTGATACACAAATCAATGATGTTAGGATAACTTTCCTGATATATATCACCTTTTCCCATAATATTCAATGTTTCAACCCATTGATCTTTCATTTCCCTAATTAGTGTGGTTTTCAAAACATTATCAGGTAAGGGTAAAGATGCATAAGGGGATATCTGAAGATTGTATTGAAATCGTTCCACATATTCTTCCAAGGTTTCATTTGGTTTTGCTGTCATTTGGAATATTTCATCTTTTAATTCTCGAGATCTGCAATAATCTTGATACTTCTTTAAAAATGCAGCTTTCATCTGATCCCAATCAGTTATGACACCCCCACCTAATCCCATAAACCATCGTAAGGCTGCCCCTTTTAATGTTGAAGGAAATAGTTTTAATTTTTGGGGATCGGTGGTATAATCATATCCCCTGCACAACACATCAAATTCAAACAAAAACGAGTCTGGATCCTCTGATGTTAAGCCATGAAATTTGAGAATATGTTGAAGGGGAATAGCTTTCATAGGTGCGTTGACTACAGTATCTACTATAGGATATTGTAGCGTAGAGGTTTGCTGGGGTGTCTACTGGTTCTGATTTTGGTTCTGGGCCATTTGATCGAAGATATGCCAATACCCCTCTGGGATTTCCAAGGAATTTCTAGGTTGACGAGTAGGGGCAGGAATGGCTTTGACAGCACTCCCTTTGTCTGGAACAATAAGTATTCCCTGTTGACCTACTGTTTGAGGTGATTCAAGACCTTGGTTCTGAATAAGTTGAACAACACTTCCCTTATCTGGGCTACTTATTGTTTGGGTGATTTTAATAGGAGATTTTGGGTCTTCGGTTTCTCCTGTTTCCCCTTCTCCTTCTCGGAGATTGCTAGAGTTCCCTTCTTGAGGGGAACTTATGCAAGGATTCTCAATTTCTTGGGAATCTTGCTCAATTCCCTCTGTTTGACTGTGTATCTCAGCAAAGGCTTCAAATGGTGATTCTGTAGCCTGAAAGGAACTAGTAGGCTATCTAGAGATAGCTTTTCTAAATCCTACTGATGGATGAGATTCAGTTCTCTTAAGGATTTCATCAATAAAAGTGGTTCGCCCAAGGGTCACCTGTCCCTTAGGTTTTTCAGGTTTAGGAGGAATTTTGTTTTTCTTAGTTGGTCTATTCATTCAAGAAAACAAACCTTCATTCCTAACTAAAGAAAGAAGCTTACCTACTTCTGTTGTGAAGCGGGTTGCGAGCAAGTGTGTTTCTTGCCCAGTGTGTAGGTTCTTACCTTCCGTCTTTAATACCCAATTCTTTGCAAGCAAAAGAAAATCAGTTGTGCATCACTCCTTTGAAATGGCATACACTCTCCCCAGCAACAGCGCCAAAATGTTGGGTCATAAAAAGGTATCTTTTGAATACCTAATTAGCTTACATTAATCATCAATCCGGGAGTGACCTTTTATTTCAAGAGTGTACTCTGTCTGAGGCTGCAATTATCTAAGAGTAATGCTATGAAGATGTAGTACAGAATGTTAAATGTAAAAGTAACAAATGCTTGTAAAGAAACCTAATTACAGTGACATGAACGGAAATTCTTTTAAAACCTTAATTAAACAAATCTGCAAAACATCGATCAGGGATATAGTAGCAATAACTCCTTCCCTTAGAAATCGATGCAAGATAACCAGTATGGGGACTTGGAAGCAATAACCAGTGTCCTCTACAGTTGGTGATCTTTAAAGCAATCGAAATAAAAGCAAACTCAATCTTCATGCTAATGAAAATAACTAAAAGGAACAAAATCTGGAAAGGAACAACAGCATGTAACTATAACTCATCTATTTGCTAATCAAAAGCTATGAACAGAAATGGAACAACAATATGAAATGAACAGCAATTACAACTCTAACACAATCAAGCAACTAGATTTCCACACTTCAATCCTGTCGACAGCCAATTACTACCCAACAATGAATTATAACAAACCATAAATTAATGAAACAACAACTCGAATCAGATACAGAACAACAAAGCTTTATAATCATAACAAGATAACCGAACAACAAATGTGCTTCTTGTAAAGGATGAGATAGCAATGCAATTCATTAATGAATCTGTATTTAATATAACAGCAATGAATCAATTCTGTAATTGAAATAAACATTAAACACACTTCACACAACAGTAAGCAGGGATTAAAAATACAAGCAGCGAAGTGATTCCACCAGAGTCGGGCCCTTAGCGCCAATGAAATACTGCTGGGCTAATTCAGAACTTAGAATATGAAACAAAACACGTGTCTTATATTAAACAAACATAAAGCATTACAGAGGAGGTTCTCTCAAAGTCAAGAGTCAATAAACCATTATATTACAGAGGAACAGTTTAAATGCAAAGCTTTTCGATCAACTTTCTCCCTGACTGTCACTAAAGGACATTGCTTTTTATATCAAATCTTGATGGACAATTCAATAAATAAGATGAGTTTGAACAGTGATCCCTCAGGATCGAAGGATCCTGAGGGATTCGCTCCTCTTTGTTTAGTTATCATCCTATTTACTCTGACCGAGACCGAGCTGTCCCCTACCTTTTCTTGGGAATTTGTTCGGATCTCCTTGCCTTTGGCTGGATATGGTTCAATGCTGATGGAGCAGCAGTCACATGATTTTCAACCCCGCCTTTGGTACAGCTGTTCACCTTGTCAAATTCCTGTTTTGTCAACAAAAAGTAACCTTTAGCCATCTTTTTACAATAAACATGAACCTTCCCAATTCTATCATAATTCTTTCAATAAATTACCTTTCCAAGGCAAAAAGGAGTATGTCTATGGT
Organism: Pinus albicaulis; assembly: GCA_034641835.2. Taxonomy (NCBI): domain Eukaryota; kingdom Viridiplantae; phylum Streptophyta; class Pinopsida; order Pinales; family Pinaceae; genus Pinus; species Pinus albicaulis. The sequence continues at coordinate 1,427,844,298 of CM076575.1, forward strand.
AAAAGAATGAGAAGATACATAGTAATTTCATACCTTTTTCACTGCCCAACACATGACCCTCACTAATAGTAGCATTGTCGGCCTGGTCCCCGCTACAATGATCAGGTTGCACATGAGGAACATCTACATCTGGCTCTACAACTGGGTTATTTGCCTCGTCGGTAGTGCTGCTCCCCTGATTTAAACAAATTTGTTAGACATTAAATTTATGGATGAAAACAAAAATATTTAAAGGTTAATGTTTTACCTTATCAGGCATTCTAGATCTTGGGACCTGCCCCAAGATTCTGTGATGTTCAACTACGGCTTGATAGCCAAAATGGAAAATGATATTTTTATCTTCCTTTGTAGTTTCTGTTCCAAAGTCATCACCCTACATTGCATATGACTATGTATTTTTAATGTTATTTGATAGGATTACAAAAACATTGGAAGGCGATACAATTAATTATAAGATGTTTAGCTACTTACAATTCTTGCGACTAATTTCAAGTAGCCGCCCTGGCCTAGCTTGTGATGGTCATTTTTTTCAATCCTAGCTTTGGTTGCCTTCGAGGTGTCAGGAAACCTATCATCAAAATATTGAAGTCAGATATGACGTAGCACACTTTTATTTTAGACATAGAGAAAATTAAAGTTGTAATTTACCTTGCGGGTCCAGTTGGCATTTTTCCTTCTTTCTTTGCCCTTTTCTCTTTTCTGTCATGGATGAGTGCTCTCCACTCACTCTTTGGAACTGTGAGAGGATGCTCGTATCTAGGGTTAAATTGTAATTGCGTCCTATAGGTTTCCCTGGTATATTTCAAATATTTGTCAGCTACCCAAGCCACCGCTGTTCTGTCAAATGTGCCGACCCCAAAAAGAGCTTCTAGATAATCTAGAAGTTCTTTTTCAGGTTGGAATTCTGGGAATTCCACCTTGTGCGTATGGTTGGGCCAAAAATTACCAACGCATGGCTCTCTAAAAACCTATAGAAATCATTGTTTCCTACACAGAAAAAAAATAAGATATTATCATTAATTTAAAAATAAAAATCATGATAAAATATGTTTTAGATAGAGTACATGAAATAGTTAAATTATTAAAACTTACCTGGGAGTTGTACGTGCTTTATAGGGACACCTTCATCGTTCACCAACAATGTGCCATTAATGGTCCCCATGGAGATGACACGTGTAGCTCCACGAAACGCAATAATGTAGTTGGCCATATCAGCCTCATCACTTCCAACATGTTCAGTGGTTGGCTGGGTGTCTGCTTGGGCAGGGTGTGTTTCTTGGCTGGCACCTAAAGGAGTAGAGGGTGTACGAGAGAGTTTCTCGGAAACCTCTTGCCCTTGTGTCCCACTACCACCAACACCGGGTTCAGCAAGTGTCAGATAACGCTACATACAAAAGAACTTTTTGTTAGTTTAGTCAATGTAAAAATTAAAAATCAAACTATCACAATTCATCTCATGCAGAACAAAAAAAATATCCTTTTGATTTTTTATTATTACCTGATATGTTGCTAGCTGGGTCATAAGTTGTTTTATCCCTGCTTCTGTTTCAGGTGTTTGAGGCCCATCTACCAAACTATCAAATTCCAACCTTGCTTTTCGCGCCTTTTTTCACAGCAAGAGAAATGGAGATAGGGATGAAGAAATCTCTTCCTCATATAGGGAATCATCAGGTGTACCATAGCCAGGTGTCTGCATATTTGAACAAAATTAATATTATTTCAATTATGTAAATAACTAAAATACCTGAAGATAGAGTAATGTTGGCACTTTACATGTTCTTCTGCTGGCCCCTTTCTGCGATCATCTTGTCTCGGGGTTGTTCCTGTACTGCCCTAATCAGTCTGCCACATTGCAATAAAATTATAAATGTAAAAACTTGAAAAAAATATGTAACTTGAAAACTGAAATAATTTCTAATAAGACACCGGAAGATAGAGTTAGAGTTTCAAATATGCCTTGCATTGAATTCAGTCCTAGAAAGATGTCATTTCACATTAAGGCACCCAAACAAGAGACGAGTTGACAATGAGACTAAACTGGGTTATTTTTAGTGAAATTTTAAAATCTCAAAAGGTATATTAATTACAAAACAAATCAGCTTCATAACTTCATTATTATTGAGTCTGCTGTGTATAAATCACAAAAAAATTGAAACAAAACACTAGAAAATCAACAACATAATCACATTCTGCTATAGCAGTGATATGACCTCTAAAGTAGATTTTCTACTAGTTTCATCAGTACCATACAAACAGTGGAAATGAACACAGGATATAACCACATATGTGTAGTTATCTGCAAAACCATCCACCCGCCAACCTCCTCTAGTAACCTACACTAGAAACAAATGTATGGGGTATTTTTATAAGGGGTTCCTCAAAAACATCCGCTAGAGGTTCTTTTCCTTGTAGTGATTCTAGCCCATCACATCCAACCAATTTAAATTAATTTAAACTTTGAAATTCATAAAATATACTCTCCATTTTCACGACACAAGAATTTTGACAAAATCCTTTTCAAATTTGACATGTTGACCATGTCATGGGTAGACTTTCCATTTTTTCCATCTCAATAGGATGTGTTAGACCTTGAAGGTCATGGTCTAGGTGTCTTCTCTTGCACGATTTCACAAAGTAGCTATTTGCATTAATGCAATGTGTTATGCATGAACTAGAGGTGCGTTGGATATATAATGGGTGGGCTAGATTTCCTTGGGCATGCAAAAGTGCCAAGGGGATTCACACCAAAATGTATCAAGCATGTTATGCATGATTGGAAGGCTAAATTTTGGTGAAAGAAAGTTTAAGTGGATTTCTGAATAGTGACTTAACATGGCATGATGATGGTAAATGGTGTCAGAGGTAAGCGTGTGACCAAAGAGTTAGCATAGCATAAGATGAAATGACATAGTTTGGTGCAATGTGTGTTGAGAAGACACATGGGCTAGCTTGATAAGTTAAGTGGGTAAAAAAGTTGGCATGCATGTTATCTTGATAATTTAAGTGGGTGAAATGAGTCAGTAGATGGGTTGACAAGGCAAGTTATCTGGACCAGTGCACGATGGGAATGGGCAAGCTCATTTTATGTGGAACAATGTGATGGACCAAGGAGTGACATGATTGCATATAGGTACTTGTTGTAAGAGAAAAAATGAGAGAAAAGGATGATTAAGACCAAAATGTAAGGCATAACAGATGTACAAGATAACAAGTGTGAACTCGCGTAAAGTGAATTCAAGTAGAACAATAGACCTTAGTGAAAGAAGTTTTAGGGGGTTTTGGAAAGCTGAGATCGTAGTTCAATTTGGGTTTAGTGCTATTGGACATATAATTATTCATTTTTTTTCCATTTTAATCATTTCTAAATGATAGGAGAAATATGAATAGATAGGTCAACATGAAAGGTCAATTAACCTCTTGAAAGGTGAAATCAAGAGTCATATTACCATATTAAATATGGATTCATGTTAATGGAATACGATCCAAGTTTGGAGTTACACCTTTATATGACATGATATAAAATATTTGGTGGTTCTAATAACTCCATTATTCTCGCTAAGACCTGCCTCTCTTCTTGTTTAACATTATTTTCCCATTAGACCTATCTTAATATGTTTTTTGTTCTCCTGTGTTGTAACTCCATGTAGAGATAATTATTTGGTATCTATTAATTACCTTTGCTTGAGGCTTCTTTAGTGTGCAATGATGCCTAAGGTTCATACAACATTTGAGCTTCAAGAAATAAATGAGATAGAGGTTTGAGCTTGATGTAGTAAAGAATCCTCTTGGAACACCTAGTGGATGTCAACCTCTATATATATTTTGATACATTAGAGCCACAACATAAAACACATGCATATACACAGGAGGAAAAACCAAGAACTTATATGGAGAAAAATTTGTATATGACCCTATATTAATCAACCATCATTCTCATGTTCTTCATTTCGGATACAACTGGTCCCTTATATGACTATAGGTCATCATAACAACCATTTCATATTTGAATATTTATTTCAATGTATGGATCAAGTTATTTGATAAGGAAATGGAGGAAAACTCCTTTTAATTTTGAAAATGGTGGCATCAATTTGGATATGCATTTTCTGAGTGGTACTAATATGGGCTATGAAAGTGTAGTTGTGTATTTGGATGAATGATGTAGCTGTTTGGATCTTGGAAAACCTGTGCCTCTTAGAATATGTTGTTGTAGAAAAATTGAGAGTTAAATCAAATGATTTGTGTTGACTGCTTCACAACAATATCAATCGATCAATGAACTTTTTAGTAACATAGATGTCATGATTTATAATGAGGTGGAGGAGGAAGTGTAGAAGTGAGAGTGTAAATGGCCATGAATAAATGTTAGTGATCCTCAATTTGGATATGGACAACTTTGTTGTGGTATTCAAGAAAGCAGTGAATGATTGGGAGGTTTTTATTAAAGAAATTGTAAAATATACAAGTGTTATAAAGTGGCAAGGTTTCCCTGCACAGGATACTCTGGAAAAATACAAAGGTAATCGAAGCTAAAAAATAGTGTGTGTGGGGCTAAGCACTACATCACCTGACTAGCTTGTTTAGGGCTTCTCCTCCATAGGCCAAATATAACAAGGCTTGTTGGTTTCCCTTCATTCCATGTTTTCAGCTAGAGTCAAGAACTAAACTCTTGAAACCTTGAAACCCTCCTCTTTTCTTAATTTGAATAACTCTTGCTTCAGGAAAAGGGTCCAACTATCCTAGAACTTGGCATTATAGACTTGTATTGTAACTTCATTGGTTGTAATTGAATCAGCTGATTCAATAGAAAATGGATAGGAATGGGCTAACTACTATTTGTAAGTTGTGATGATAGCTATAGTCATTGTCTATGGGTTTTTTTGTAGCAATTTCTTGTCAAAAGTATCCAATGAAGATTATTTGAAATTTTCCAGTTTGTTTCCTTGCTATACTTTCAAGAAATTGCAAATTTTTATAAATTTTTGTGAAAATATATAAGAATTTTGTGCATGAAAATAATTTGGTTTTATAATCCTATTTATTCTCTCGAGATTATATGTAGGTTCATTACTCTATTTTTAAAAAATTATTGGGTTGAGTCACCTAATCTCCAAGTCATCGACCAACCACCAAAACCTTATATGTAGGTTCATTACTTTATTTTTTTAAAATTATTGGGTTGAGTCACCTAATCTCCAAGTCATCGACCAACCACCAAAAGTACATCAAGGATCAAATATTACCAACTAGCAACAACCAAGTCACAAGGTTACCAGCTAGCAGCTACCAAGTCACAAGCCAACACACAAGGCACTAAGAGGAGGAGCCCACAAGGGGAATTATATCTTTGCACAATGCGTTGAAAGGAATTGTGGGGAAAAAAAATATAAAGAATATATTATGGTGTTGTTGTGAAAATGTGGTATAAATATTTTTGGGTGCAAATGCAAATTTCTAGAGATTTCCTTGAATGTCATATATTCTGAATGATTATTAAGCCTTATGGTATGTATATCAAATGTTAAATCATGTGTGTTAATCCAAGCCATGCTAAGTACCTAGGAAATGTCATGATTTAATTGTCTACCAAGTTACAAGCCAACACACAAGGCACTAAGAGGAGGAGCCCAAAAGGGGAATTACATATTTGCACAATGCGTTGAAAGGAATTGGGAATTAATCTATTGAAATGAATTGCCATAGCTCAACAGATTGGGAATTAATCTAGATTTGAAATGAATTGATGAGTATTCACAAGAAATTAGTTAGCAAAGTGCAGATTTCAAGGCAATGAATCACCACTCATTAAGAGAAAATGGCAGATCAATTTTAGGCAGTGGAACCCACTAAATAAACACCGTTCTTTTCACCAATATCTCAGTGAAGCATGGTATTGGTAATGGTTAATGAACCGGAGGGGATCATTTTGTTCCTTTACCAGTGCTTTCAGTTGGATAGGTTCATCCACTTCTTTTAGTTGGATAGGTTCATAGTTTTGGTTTACAAATCTTGTAGTTTTCAAAGGTGTATGTTGGATCATGAAAATTGATGGCTCATATTTAATTGCGCACCCCTTAGGCTATTGAAGTTTAATGGAAGGTGGGGTGCACAATTTTTTTTTTTTGAAAAAACCATAGTGAGTGAAATATATATGTAAAAATCAACCCCCCTCCCAGATACCATGAGAGACCCCTCCCTGAAATCCGCTTTTGGTTTTAGTAGGAGTGCAGGGTTTAAATTTCTAGACAAGACAACAGGTGGCAGTAAATTTTCTGGGTGGTTATTTCATTGTCATGTTTCCTTTAAAGGACAGAATAAAATGCACCTATCTAAAAATCATTTGCAATCAGAGAAAACATTCAGGACATTACATCTAAAGGATTGGTGTATGCTTACCATTTTGGTGGTCGAACCAACGGGTCCTCTGCTAAACCTGCGACCCTACTAAACCCTTGAATGAATGAACAGCTGACTGGTTGAACAAAAATTCAAAATCTCAGCACCGTTGCAGAGATAATGAAATATATTAGGTGAGAATCGAACTCTCAATGCCATTGCAGAGATAATGAAATCGATTCGGTAAGAATATTTGGAAAAAGGGCACATGGGTAATGAAATCGATTAGTAAGAATTTTTGGAAAAAGGGCGTGTGGGTAAGGTTATTAGGCTAATTTGTTGGAATTTAAAAAAATAGGCTAAGCTAGGGATATTTTATCATGTATTAATGCTATCAATTGATTAATTATGATTAATCATGTATTAATGATATCAATTTATTAATTAGGGGTCTTTAATCATGTATCAATTGATTAATTATGAATTAGTAAATTTAATTAAAATTTACTAATTAGTCTACAAACACATGGTAATAATGGCATTACCCACAAACACATGATACCCTCATAACCTAGTATATCCATACTTTCTCTATCCATACCGAGCAACTATCCTTATCCATAATGAGCCACAACATAAAACACATGCATATACAAAGGAGGAAAAACCAAGACCTTATATGAAGAAAAATCTATATATGACCTTATATTAATCACCCATCATTCTCATGTGCTTCATTTCGGATACAACTGGTCCCTTATATGACTATAGGTGATCATAACAACCATTTCATATTTGAATATTTATTTCAATGTATGGATCAAGTTATTTGATAAGGAAATGGAGGAAAAATCCTTTTAATTTTGAAAATGCTGGCATCAATTTGGATATGCATTTTCTGAGTGGTACTAATATGGGCTATGAAAGTGTAGTTGTGTATTTGGATGAATGATGTAGTTGTTTGGATCTTGGAAAACCCGTGCCTCTTAGAATATGTTGTTGTATAAAAATTGAGAGTTAAATCAAATGATTGGTGTTGACTGCTTCACAACAATATAAATTTATCAATGAACTTTTTAGTAACATATAATATGTCATGATCTATAATGAGGTGGAGGAGGAAGTGTAGAAGTGAGAGTGTAAATGGCCATGAATAAATTTTAGTGATCCTCAATTTGGATATGGACAACTTTGTTGTGGCATTCAAGAAAGCAGTGAATGATTGGGATACTGTTATTAAAGAAATTGTAAAATACACAAGTGTTACAAAGTAGAAAGGTTTCCCTACCCACGATACTCTGGAAAAATACAATGGTGATCAAAGCTAAAAATTAGTGTGTGTGGGGCTAAGTGCTACATCACCTGACTAGCTTGTTCAGGGCTTCTCCTCCATAGGTAGAATATAACAAGGCTTGTTGGTTTCCCTTCATTCCATGTTTTCATCTAGAGTCAAGAACTAAGCTCTTGAAACCTTGAAACCCTCCTCTTTTCTTAATTTGAATAACTCTTCTTCAAGAAAAGGGTCCAACTATCCTAGAACTTGGCATTACAGATTTGTATTGTAACTTCGTTGGTTGTAATTGAATCAACTGATTCGATATAAAATGGATAGGAATGGGCTAACTACTGTTTGTAAGTCGAGATGAAAGCTATAGTCATTGTCTGTGGGTTTTTTTGTAGCATTTTCTTGTCAAAAGGATCTAGTGAAAATTATTTGAAATTTTCCAGTTTGTTTCCTTGCTATACTTTCAAGAAATTGCAAATTTTTATAACTTTTTGTGAAAATATCTAAGAATTTTGTGCATGAAAATAATTTGGTTTTATAATCCTATTTATTCTCTCGAGCTTATATGTAGGTTCATTACTCTGTTTTTTTAAAAATTATTGGGTTGAGTCACCTAATCTCCAAGTCATCGACCAACCACCAAAACCTTATATGTAGGTTCATTACTTTGTTTTTTAAAAATTATTGGGTTGAGTCACCTAATCTCCAAGTCATCGACCAACCACCAAAAGTCCACCAACGATCAAATCTTACCAACTAGCAACAACCAAGTCACAAGGTTACCAGCTAGCAGCTACCAAGTCACAAGCCAACACACAAGGCACTAAGAGGAGGAGCCCACAAGGGGAGTTATATCTTTGCACAATGCGTTGAAAGGAATTGTGGGGAAAAAATATAAAGAATATATTATTGTGTTGTTGTGAAAATGTGGTATAAATATTTTTGGGTACAAATGCAAATTTCTAGATATTTCCTTGAATGTCATATATTCTGAATGATTAGTAAGCCTTATGGTATGTATATCAAATGTTAAATCATGTGTGTTAATCCAAGCCACGCTAAGTACCTAGGAAATGTCATGATTTCATTTTCTACCAAGTCACAAGCCAGCACACAAGGCACTAAGAGGAGGATACCCTCATAACCTAGTATTGTGTGCTAGGAAGGCTTTCCAAAGAAGTTGGTTGGCATCACTATGACACTATTATGGAATTAGAAGGGAAGAGAAAGGCAAAGGCTCAAGTATCATATGATAGAAGGAAGAAATTGGAAAAATTGAGATCAAAAGCAGTGAGTTAGCCGAAAAGTAGCTTACCCCAGAGATGGATAAGATAAAACTTGACAACATATTGGTCAATTTCCTTGACCCTTTATTGGTTATTTAGAAGGAGTATGAATACACCACCGTTACTATCAAGGTAACTGGCCCCTAGAAAATCAAGGGGTTAAGGGGTAACTCTAGTTGAAGATCAGGATGTCATCCAAATACACCACCAAGAATCACAAAATGTCATCCATTAGTCTCATGAAGGTTGAGGGAGCATTCGTCAACTTGAAAGTCATGAACAACCATAAAAAATGACCTCCTTGGACTTGAAAGTAGTCTCCATAACAGAACATCGATATATCGACCCATTGGATAGGAATGCGCTTGGGGTCAGATCGATGAAGTGATTGACCTAACAGTGTAGAGGTACCCATGCAGGAGAGGTGAATATGTCCTTGTACTCCTTCACGACCTTCTCTATCCATACCGAGCAACCGATTAGACAAGTCAAGATGATTAAAAGTGATATAATTATCAAGTTTAAAAGGACCTGGCATGGGAAGGAAGGAAATAATACAGAGCCTTCATGTGTTTTAAATATTCGTGAATATTTTTGGGTTGATAGTAAAAAGTTTGTGGAAGACATTTGATTTAGGACATAGGTTCTTGTTAAATATGCCCTTAGTCTCCATTCTCAGTGGAGAAAATATAAATACATGATCAAAGAATTAATTTCTAAAATAGGAATACTAAATTCATTTCTTTGGACTAGAATGGACAGATGCAAAGATGAAATAGTTTCCCATTTCAGAATGAATCCTTCTATTTTTGTGCCACTCATGGATGACTCAAATCAGAAATCAGTTACCCTAGGAATGTTTCTATTACTTGATCAAGTGTATTGGAGAGATCCGACTAGCTGTCGTGATATGTTAACAAATGGAGTACTATATTCTGCTAAGATTCATGTCATTGATCAGATGGGCTTTCAGCCTTGTGCTAGATCTATCCAAATCGTCATAGCTTTTTTGTAAATGAATGATGTGTACAAACAAGCCCTCATTTTTATGGTTATATTCTTAGGATATTGAAGCACTTGGCAAGCATTGTGTTACCATCAAAAGTGTATGACGAGGTTATGCAAGTATTTTACCTGTGGGTCGAGGATATTGAATCTAAGAGGGTGTACTACAATTTTGTTGTAGTATGATATACACACAGTGCTTGATTCTGTATCTTTTTGGTGATTTCATGTGCAACACTTGCACTTTTAATTCATCCAATAACATCCCATAATATTATAAACAAGATACTTTGGACCTTTTGTGTTTATATTTGAGCAGTTACAGTCATCCATTGGGAAATTTATTTCCAGGAAAAGTAGCTACCTGGACGGTCACAACTTAGCAAAACTGATATGGGCGCCCTAGAATGAAACAACCTAAACCGAATGTGCCCAGTCGGGCGACCTGAAACGGCGTGACACGGTGCGCCCGACCGAATGAATATGCCACAAGGGAGAAAAAAAAATGGGCCACCCAAACGTTCACAAGGCACTCAGGCGGTCACAACTTAGCAAAACTGATACGGGCGCCCTCGAACAAAACGACCCAAACTGAATGTGCCCGGTTAGACGACCTCGCACGGTGTGACATGGCACGCCCAACTGAAAGATGCCACAAGGGGGAAAATGGAAAATGGGCCACCTGAACATGCATAAGGCACCCGAGTGATCACAACTTAGCAAAACTGATACGGGCGCCCTCGAACAAAACGGCCCGAACCGAACGCGCTCGGTCAGGCGACCTCACACGGCGCGACATGACGCACCCAACCGAACAATGCCACAAGGGAGAAAATGGGAAATGGGACGCTTGAACTCGCATAAGGCACCCGGGTAGTAACAACTTAGCAAAACTAATATGGGTGCTCTTGAACGAAAAGGCCCGACCCGAACGTGCTCGGTCGGGCAACCTCACCCGGCGCAACACGACACGCCTGACTGAACGAATATGCCACAAGGGAGCAAATAGAAAATAGGCCACTCAAAAGTGCACAAGGCACCCAGGCGGTCACAACTTAGCAAAACTGATACGGGCACCCTCGAACAAAATGGCCCAACCCGAATGCACCTTGTCAGGCCACCTCACAAGCAGGCGCGATACGGCACGCCCGACCGAACGATGCCACAAGGGAGAAAACAACAAACGGGCTGCCCAAACGTGCATAAGGCACTCTGGTGGTCACAACTTAGCAAAAATAATACGGGCATCCTCGAACGAAATGGTTCGAATCAAACACGCCCAGTCGGGCGATCTCGCACGACGCGACACGGCACGCCCGACCAAACAATGACACAAGGGAGAAAATGGAAAACGGGCTTCCCGAATGTGCACAAGGCACCCGGGCAGTCACAATTTAGAAAAACTGATACAGGCGCCCTCAAACAAAACAACCCGAACCAAACGTGCCCGGTTGGGCGACCTCGCATGGCGCGATACGGCGTGCCTGACTGAACGATGCCACAAGGGAGAAAACGGAAAATGGGCCACACGGACATGCACAAGGTCCACGGGCGGTCACAACTTAGAAAAACTGATACGGGATCCCTTGAATGAAATGACCCGACCCAAACGCGTTCGGTTGGGTGACCTCACACGGCGCGACACGACGCACCTGACCGAACGAATATCCAACAAGGGAGAAAACAAAAAACGTGTCACCCGAATGTGCACAAGGCACCCGGGCGGTCACAACTTAGAAAAACTGATACAAGTGCCCTCGAACAAAACAACCTGACACGAACGCGCCCAGTCGGGCGACCTCACATGGCGTGACATGGTGCGCCTAACCGAACAATGCCACAAGGGAGCAAATGGAAAACTGGCCGCCCGAACGTGCACATGGCACTCAAGTGCTCACAACTTAGTAAAACTGACACGAGTGCCCTCGAATGAAATGACCTGACCTGAACGCGCCTGGTCGGGCGACCTCACAAGGCACGACATGATGCGTTCGACCGAACGATGCCACAAGGGAGAAAATAGCAAATGGCCTGCCTGAATGTGCACAAGGCACCCGGTCGGTCACAACTTTGCAAAAATGATACAGGCGCCCTCGAACAAAATGGCTCGAACCGAACACGCCCAGTCGGGCGACCTCACATGGCGTGACACGGCGTGCCCAGCCGAATGATGCCACAAGGGAGCAAACGGAAAACGGGCCACCTGAAATTGCACAAGGCACCCGAGCGGTCACAACTTAGAAAAACTGATGCGGGCGCCCTCGAACGAAACAACTCGACTCGAATGCGTCCGGTCGGGTGACCTCACACGGCGCGACATGACGCGCCTGACTGAACGAATATGCCAGAATGGAGAAAATAGAAAATGGGCCGCTCGAACATGCAAAAGGCACCGAGGCAGTCACAACTTAGCAAAACTGATACGGGCACCCTCGAACAAAATGGCCCGACCAGAACGTGCCCGGTCGGGCCACCTCACATGCAGGCGCAACACGGTGTGCCCGACCGAATGATGCCATAAGGGAGAAAATGGAAAATGGGCCACCAAAATGTGCATAAGGCACTTGGGCTGTCACAACATATCAAAAATGATATGGGCACCCTCGAACAAAACGACCCGAACTGAACGCGCCCGGTCAGGCGACCTCCCACGGCGTGACACGGCATGCCCAACTGAACGATGCCACAAGGGAGAAAATGGAAAACAAGCTACCCGAATGTGCACAAGGCACTCGGGTGGTCACAAGTTAGCAAAACTGATACGGGCGCCCTCGAAAAAAATGGCCCGAACCGAATGCGCCTGATTAGGCGACCTCACACGGCGCCACACGGTGCGCCCGACCAAACGATGCAACAAGGGAGAAAACGAAAAACAGGCTGCATAAATGTGCACAAGGCACCTGGGCGGTCACAACTTAGCAAAACTAATATGGGAGCGCTCGAGCAAAACGGCCTGACCCGAACGCGCCCGGTTGGGCGACCTCACACGACGGGACACGATGCACCTGATCGAACGAATATGCCATAAGGGAGAAAATAGAAAACGAGCTGACTGAACGTGCACAAGGCATCCTGGCAGTCACAACTTAGAAAAACTGATATAGGCACCCTCGAACAAAACGACCCGACCCAAACGTGCCCGTACGGGCGACCTCACATGGCGTGCCCGACTGAACGATGCCACAAGGGAGCAAATGGAAAATGGGTCACTTGAACTTGCACACGGCACTCAAGCAGTCACAACTTAGCAAAAATGATACGGGGTCGGGCGACCTCGCACGGTGCGACATGATGTGCCCGACTGAATGATGCCACAAGGGTGAAAACTGAAAATGGGCCACCCGAACATGCACAAGGCACCCGGGCATTCACAACTTAGAAAAACTGATACGGGCGCCCTCGAACAAAACGGCCCGAACCGAACACGCCCGGTCGGGCAACCTCACATGGTGCGAAACAGCACACCCGACCGAACGATGCCACAAGGGAGAAAACGGAAAACGGGCTGCCTGAACTTGCACAAGGCACTGGAGCGGTCACAACTTATAAAAAATGATACAGGTGCCCTCGAACGAAACAGCCCAACTTGAACGCGTCCAGTCGGGCGACGTCACACGACGCGACACGACTCGCCTGACCTAACGAATATGCCACAAGTGAGCAAACAGAAAAAGGACTGTCTGAATGTGCATAACACACCTAGGCAGTCACAACTTAGAAAAGCTAATATGGGCACCCTCGAACAAAATGGCCCAACCCAAACATGCCCGGTCGGGCCACCTCACATGGCGCGACACGACGCGCTCGACCGAATGATGCCACAAGGGAGAAAATGGACAAAAGGCTGCCCGAACGTGCACGAGGCACTCAGGCAGTTACAACTTAGCAAAACTGATATGGGTGACCTCGAACGAAATGGCCCGAACCGAACATGCCCGGTCGGGCGACCTCACACGACGTGACACGACATGCCCAACCGAACGATGCCACAAGGGAGAAAACGGAAAACAGGTTGTCCAAACATGCACAAGGCACCCGGGAAGTCACAAAACGGCCCAAACCGAACGCACTCGGTTGGGCAACCTCACATGGTGTGAAATGACACGCCCAATCGAACAATGCCACAAGGGAGAAAATGGTAAACGGGCCGCCTGAATGTGCGCAAGGCACGTGGGCTGTCACAACCTAGTAAAACTGAGATGGGAGCCCTCGAATGGAACGACCCGACCCGAACATGTCCAGTCAGGCGACCTCACATGGCGCGACACGACGCCCCTGACCGAACGAATATGCCACAAGGGAGAAAACAACAAATGGGCTAGCCGAATGTGCATAAGGCACCCGGGCAGTCACAACTGAGCAAAACTGATACAAGTGCCCTCGAACAAAATGCCTTGACCTGAATGTGCCCAGTCAGTTGACCTCACATGGCGCGACATGGCACGCTCGACCGAACGATGCCACAAGGGATAAAATGGAAAACAGACCGCCCGAACTTGCACATGGCACTCGAGTGATCCCATCTTAGCAAAATTGATACGGGCACCCTCGAATGAAACAACCTGACTTGAATGCGCCCGGTCAGGCGACCTCGCACAGTGTGACATGATGCACCTGACCGAACAATGCCACAAGGGATCAAACAGAAAATGGGCCACTCAAATGTGCACAACGCACCCTGGTGGTCACAACCTAGCAAAACTGATACGGGTGCCCTTGAACGAAATGACTCGAACCGAATGTGCCTGGTTGGGTGATCTCACACGACGCGACACCACCCGCCCAATCGAATGATGCCACAAGGGAGCAAACAGAAAATGGGCTACCTGAACGTGCACAAGGTACTCGTGTGGTCACAACTTAGCAAAACTGATACGGGTGCCCTCGAATGAAATGGCCCGACTCGAATGCGCTCGGTTGGGCGACCTCACACAGCGCAACACGACGCGCCTGACTGAATGAATATGCCACAAGGGAGCAAACGGAAAATGGGCCTATGGTGTATGACTGCGGGTGAAGCCACCCAATGGTGTATGATTGCGAGTGTTTTGTGGACGATAGGCCTAGCTGATTCAGAACCTCTGCTGAAATGAGGTTCTTTTGGCTCTTGTTTTCGATAATGAACTGCAACAGAGAACCCTTCACCCACATCTATGAGTGGAAGAGGAAACCCCCCTCCTCTGGATCTTCGGGCTCATCCTTATGGATCTTTGTGGTGGTAACAGTGGCACTGGGCTCTGCATCAATCGTATGCTTCCCTTTGTCATTCCCCTTATCGGGTTCTGACTTAGAATCAGAGCATGCATCTTGTTAGCACTCATTTTTCACCCTCGAAAGTTGTCTTTCATGATCATTTCTTGGCTATGATTCCTTATGCCTTCACTATATTCACCATTTTCCGTCGTTATCATATACCTCGATTTTTCTAAAAAGCCCTAAATTAACCCAATCTGGCCATTTGCATGCTAAAATATATGAAATCCTATTTTTCCTAAACTACCTTAATGATTGTCCTATCTATTTCCCTCTTCTGCCATTTTTGTAAAAAATCTCAAAATACCCTAATCCTATCGTATTCTAGCTTATTTTATTGGGAAAATAAAAAAGTGTGTATCAATTTTATATTTAATATAAAATTGTTCATATTCTAGCTTATTTTATTGGGAAAATAAAAAAGTGTATATCAATTTTATATTTAATATAAAATTGTTTATATTTTTAATAAAATTGTGGGATTTTTACTCCGTTGAGCCCCTGGCTTAGCCCAAGCACCTACACTAATCACCACGGGACCAAGGCCGAGAACCACAAGCTAAACCACAACCAAGTCTAAGTCATGAGGGGAGGGGCCAAGCGCATGCGCTGAGTCCCAATTGATTGTATGAGGGTGCATAGCCTTCGGCTCTTAGTCGAAACATGTAAAGCCTCAACATGTATATAAACACCAATATGGATTATACGCCCAGTGAATGGGTTTATCCCACTGAACAGAATAATATAAAAATGGAAAATAGCAGGCACTAGTCACCACAAGTATGATCTCTTGGCGTCCTCAACACTCTTAACACCGGGGTAAACTAGGCCCTTCTTGACGATGTGTCCAGTGCCCTTCTTGACGACCTGTCGAGCTAGCCAATGATATTAACAACAAATAAATATCGGAGATTTGAACCTTGTTTTCAGAGCTTGGTTCTGTTTGTTTATCGAGGACAACAAGTGGCTTGGGAATTTTCGGTTGGATGGAATTCATCCTGATCCCCGAGGTGTCCCTGAAATAGAGATGAGGTTTGATATTTGCAGTTGTAAATCACAATAATTCTGGAGATGATGAGCCAATATTCCATGAAATTATATTTTCTCCAAACCATTGCAAGAGTGACACTTTCCCACAAACCGTTGCAATAGTGGCACCTTCCACTAAACGTCGTAATAGTGACACCTTCCTCTCAAACCGTCGCAAGAGCAACACATTGCCACAAACCATCGCAATAGTGTTGCCTTCCTCTAAACGTCGCAATAGAGAAACATTCCTCTAAACATCGCAATAGCAACACCTTGTCTCTGTAACGTCACAAGAGCGACACGTTTCCCTAAACCGTCGCAATAATGACGCCTTCCTCGAAATGTTGCAATTGTGACACCTTGTCTAAGTGTCGTAATAACGACATATTTCAGCAGTCTGTTGCAATTACGACACTTTTTTACAACCATCGCAAGACCGTCACTTACCTCTAAGTGTTGCAATACCGACACTTGTCTCCAAATGTCGGTATAGCAACACTTTGTGGCGGGATTTGAAAAATTGATAAAATTTGTGGAAATTTCCGACATTTCATCAAAAGTATTAGAACTAAAGTGTCAGAATTTCCGCCAAATGTACTAGTGACGTCGGGTGGGTGGTGTCTAAAATAAATGGTATTCCAAACCACTTCCATTGCTATGTGTCACCCTCTAGTCAATTCGCAGCCCCCCCACTCATTTCCACTTACCGGATGCACCCCCCTCTGAAAAGAGGTTTTCGTTGAAATCCAAACCACTGCGCCCACCTAACTGTTTCGTGACCATTTCCTAGTACCGTTGCGCCATGACTCCACCTTCCTGTCCCATCTGTCTAATCAAACGTGCTCCCACTAAAGAGCCTGTTAGACCATTAATGGCTCAGGCCATTACCCAACGGGTCCGCGCCATGTATAACAATCACCCAATCATGCTATTAAGACAAAATTCATTGGCGATGGTAAGGTTTACCATTTTTAATCTATCCAATTATTACAGATGTTCAACTTAAAATATTTCACAACAAAAATAGGCATGAAGAAAGCTATCAGTTCTTTACAGAATGATTATAACTCCCTCTCCAATATTTCGCTTCCCCATTTTTGATCTACAACATTTCCCCTACTAAATTCCCTTCTTCTTAGCTACCATTCTTCTATGCAACAGTTAAAGGCATGCCAGATTAATCACAGAATATAGAATGGCTCCAAAGAAGGATCAACAACCCTTCAATCCTATGGTCTACCCTCAGGTGGACCTGGATCATGTGGCTTTAGCTGATAGAGATTATAATATCCATGAGACAGAGTCTGAATACGATCTATTCAATGTCTACTGATGGATTGAGGATAAAATATTATATGAGGTTGATGAAATAGGATTATGGGAAAGTAAACTGCCATATTACATTTTCCCAAAGACCCACATCTGTCCTGATTTCATTAGGAAATTCCATGCCTGCTATGACATAAATCAAAGAGTTGTGGTGACCCCAACATGAGAGGTCCTTTTTATTTTCACTGCCCAATCTATCCGACAGATGATGTAGGCCCCCAATATTGAAGAAACCATTCCTCTCCCTTATGAAGCTCTTGGCGATTTATATCAGACACTGGAATTTTCAAACATAGCTAAAACTTTAGAACTCTTCATGGCCACTGATGCCCCAATGTGTTGTGAAACCAGCTCCACAAATAGAAGAAAAGAGATATCAACGCCTTAGAAATAAGCCACTTCGAGGGGGAAACCTCCAATACATTACATTAATGATAAATTCTTGGATGATACAAATTACAAAACCTCCTTTCTATATATAGGAGTCTATGGGGCCACATTGTAATCCTAGTGGGGCCAAAATGTAATCTTAGCCAAACTAACAATAATAATTTAAGGGCACAATAATAACAATATGGGGGTTACACTAACAACAATAAGGGACTATACTAGTAATATAGGGACCTAACATGCCCCTCTCCTTCAAAAAAGTGTAGTCCTCAATGTTTGAGTAGCTCTAGGTGCTTCTGCATAAAATTATCATCCTCCCACGTAGAATCTTTAGTAGGTAAGTTCTTCCACTTGATGAGTTACTCTGAAATTGATCGATTTCATAGCTGTCAAGTTCTTGTTTCTGTGACTGCTTCAGGTTCCAATATGATTTTTCCTTCCTCATCATGTTTTGGAAATATTGTTTGAACAAGAATATTTTCACCTATAACCTTTTTTAAGCATGAAACATGGAAAACTGGATGCACTCGTGAAGATGCAGGAAGCTCCAATTTGTATGCCATAGTACCAATCTTTTGCAACACCTTGTAAGGACCATAGTACTTTGGTGATAATTTATTATCCTTCTTAGCTTGCTTGAGGGACATTTGTTTTTATGGTTGTAGCAGTAAAAATACCCATTCTCCTACATCAAAACTTCTCTCGCTGCGATGTTGATCTGCCTGTTGTTTCATTTGATTTTGTGCCAAATTCAAATTATCCTTTAAGAGTTGGAGAACTTATTTTTGATGCTAAATGTGATCTTCCACTGCTTGAACCTTCGATTTTTCTCTTAAATATGATGTGATGGACGGTGGATGATATCCATAAAGTGCCATAAATGGGGTCATTTTTGCTGCAGTATGAAAGGAAGTGTTATACCACCATTCAACGAACGGTAACCACTTGAACCATTGTGCTTTTTTATCATATAAAAAACAACGAAGATATCCTTCCAAACATTTATTTACTATCTCAGTTTGACCATCATATTGAGGATGATAAGATGAGCTATGAGCTAATTGAGTACCCAAATAAGAAAATAACTCTGTCCAAAAATTTCCAGTAAAAATGGGATCTCTGTCGCTCACAATAACCATTGGGTTTCCATGTAGCTTTTGAATTGTGTCCATAAATGTAGTAGCAACTGTACTTGCTTTAAATGGATGAGATAATGCACAAAAGTGTGCATACTTGGTAGGTCTATAAACTACCACCATGATGACACTCTTTCCTTCGGACTTAGGTAAACCTGTGATAAAATCCATTCAAATCTCCTCCTAACGTTGACTTGGAATGGATAAAGGTTGTAGAAGACTCGGGGTCTTAATTGTCTCAACTTTATTCTGCTGGCAAACCAAACATTCTGCCACAAAATTTTGAATATCATATTTAAGGCCATCCCAAAAAAATTCTTTCTTCACCTTGTGGTATGTTTTTAAAAATCCTGAGTGTCCTCCTAAAGGAGAAGTGTGCAATTCCAAAAGAATATTTTGTTTTAATTGTGAATTATTACAAATATATAAGCAAAATTTGTACCATAAGGAATCATTTTTCCAACTAAATGTATTAGATGTACTAGGATCTTGTTGCAGCTTTTGAATGAGTGTCACACTTCTTCATCCTTCTTCCATTCATCCCTTGCTTCAGTTATCCAATCTGGTTGGATAATAGATATGGCACAAAGCAATGCTTCCACCTCTTCATTCTTTCTTGAGAGTGCATCTGCAACAACATTTAGCTTCCCTTTTTTGTAGATTATTTCAAAGTCATAACCCAACATCTTTGTGACCCATTTTTGCTTCTCTTCTGAAGATAGTCTTTGATCCAAAAAGTGTTTAAGACTATCATGATCATTTTTTACCTTGAAGTGTCTTCCCATTAGGTAAGTTCACCATTTCTTTAGTGCATGCAGTATTGCTAACATTTCCTTCTCCTAAATAGCTTTTTGTAAATAATTTCCTTTGATTGGACAAATTTCAAAAGCAATGGGTCTTCCTTCTTGCATTAAGATAACACCAATTCCATTTCCTGAGGCATCACATTCCACAATAAAGGTTTTTGTGAAATATGGTGTAGCTAAGACCGGTGCTAGGCACATTGCTTCTTTAAGATGTTCAAAGGCCTTAGTTGCTTCAGGAGTCCATGAAAATGCAACTTTCTTCAATAATGTTGTTAGAGGTGCTGCTATTCTCCCATAATTCTTAACAAACTTGCGATAATACCCTGTTAACCCGAGAAATCCTCGCAACTTCTTTATGGTTGTGGGGACTTTCCATTCCTTAATGGCTTTAATTTTGTTAGAGTCTACTTTAACACCCTCGTGAGATACAATATGACCCAGATATTCCACCTCTTGTACTCCAAAGAAACATTTGGATGTTTTTGCATATAATTGTTTCTCCTGCAATAGTTTGAGCACCCTGTCAACATGTTGAACATGATGCTTCCAAGACCTACTGTAGATTAGTATATCATCAAAAAATACTAGCACAAATTTTCTAAGGAAGGGTTTGAAAATGGAATTCATCAACCCTTGAAATGTAGAAGGTGCATTGGTAAGGCAAAAAGGCATGACCAAAAATTCATAATGAACTTCATGAGTTCAAAATGCTGTTTTCGGAATATCTTCAGTCTTCATTCTAATTTGATGATATCCTGAATGAAGATCCAACTTGGTAAAATAAATTGCTCCATGTAATTCATCTAATAATTCATCAATCACAGGAATGGGAAATTTATCTTTAATGGTGAGCTTATTGAGCTCCATATAATCCGGACACATCCACCATTATCCATCCTTCTTGTGTACCAATAATACAGGAGTAGAGAAAGAACTTTGACTAGGTTGAATTATACCAGCCTCTAACATTTCTGCAATCATACGTTTAATTTTGATCTTTTGGACATAAGGATATGTATAAGGCCTGATGTTTGGAGGAACACTTCTTGGAATCAAATGAATAGCATGAACATGATCACGAATAGGTTTGAGTCCTTTGGGAGTTTCAAACACCTTGGAATGATTTTCCAAGTCTTTTTGGAGACCTGAAGAAATATATGATTTTGGTGTTGGAACTTCTAGTGAACATAATTATGCAATTACGCCTCATTGTTCTTTATTTAGAAGATTTGTTATGACATTAGAGCTTATTTTCTTTCTCGGCTTCCCTGCAATACCCTATAATTTGACTTCCTTTCCTTCTGAATGTTTTTTCAAGAAAAGTTCTTGAAAATTAAAAGCTACCATCCCCAAATATTTTAACCATTGTACTCCTAGTACAACATGAACACCTCCCATAGGAATGGAAAAAATTGGACTATTCAATACATATTCTCCCATGGTTAGCTTAATATTATGGCATTTTCCAGAGCAATTTATAGTTCCTCCATTTGCAACCATCACTTGAAATTCTGGTGTTGGGTATAGGAAACAATTCAATTCCTTGGCTACCTTACAATGAATAAAATTATGGGTACTACCTGAATCAATCAACACTATTAACTTTTTCTTCTTGATATGTCCTTCCATCTGGAGAGTTTGAGGAGTGGTAATTCCTACCAATGCATTACACGGTATAGTTAGACTCATTTCTTCCTCTTCTAGGGTTGGTTTGTGGTGTATATCCTTTTCTTTTGAAGATTATTGTTCATTTTCTTCTTCCTCTTCACAATCTATGTAAACTAATTTCTTCTCAGCACACTTATGACCTTTAGTGTATTTTCTATCACAACTATAGCAAAGCCCTTTTGCTCTTTTTTCTTCCAATTTTTGTGGTGTCAACCTTGTAGGTTGTGCAAATATAGGATTAGAAACACTTACCTCTTTATAGAAGTAAGTGGTAGGCTTCCTTATCGCCATAATTTTACATTCAATTTTTCTGGCCAACCTGAATGCCTTCTCCAATGAATCAGGTTCCGAAATGCAAACTTCATGTTGGATGTTACCCTTTAAAGTACCTATGAAGAGATCAATCCTGTGTTCCTCTGAAATATCAGTTACCTTTATATTCAATTTTTGGAAGTCCTCAATGTGCACCCCCACTAAACCATTTTTTTTGAGATTTATCAATTGGCTAAAGAAGGTGTTGCTCTTCGTATCCTCATAATGTGCTATCATTTCCTCCATAAAAATTAACAAAGTGACAATTTTTTTATGGGAGCAAAGCCATCAATACCATGCAAATGTATTTTGTTCTAAATGTAAAGTTGCAATGTGTACATTTTGTGTGTTTTGCACATTATTTAGATCAAAATATTGCTCCATCTGTAGTATCCATGTTATAGGATCCTTTCCATCAAAATTCCTCATATCTATTTTTGGAATATGGTGGTTCTTTCCTCCAACAGTAGAGTTTATGAAATCACGATTAACATTTATTTTGTTCTCATCATGAGTTTCCTCTACTATCTTTTCACCATTTGGAAACATTTCTTGTATCAACTTTGCCAAGCCTTCGATGTCTAATTTTAGATTCTTCTTCATGTTTTCCATGTTGTCTTTCATTTTTTCATCGATCTTAGCTTCCATGCCCACTTCCATGCCATCCATCTTAGCTTCCAAACCATTCATCTTAGCTTCCACGCCTTTATTCAAACCATCCATCTTAGTTTCCATGCCTTTCTTCAAAACTTCCATTTCATTTTTTTTTTGTTCTTTGCGAGAGCGAAATTTGTTGCACTTTCTCCTGTAATTTTGATATGTCATGTTGCCATTCTTCGTCTTCATGAGTCATAGTAGAGAATTCTAAAGGCTTAATGGGTGTTGAATTATTTTTAAGGCCCATTTTACAATCCAATACTGATATCTATTCTACAATATTCCCTTGGAATCAATTCAACTTGATTCTTCAAACAAGACTTATGCAATTCGGAAAACAAATACACACCTTTTACTTGCTTTTGAGGAGCTCGATATTGAAATTGAATTATCTCTATAATTGTGGATCCTAAATATCTGATATTAAGCCTTGTAGTAGCACTCTGAAGCTTCTTTCAAATGGCACAGGTTTGATCTGATTTGGATTCTTCAAGGTAAAGTTATGTCCAATATCCCACAATGACCCAATTTTGGATTGGTTCAGTAGAGCGAACTTCTATGACTTGCCACGTGTCATTGTTTCCTCCTTTGGCTCTTAAATTGATAGATCGAAAACTATAGTCTGTGTAATTGCAGCCACTTTTTACATCATTCCAATCTGATGCTCAGAGAGAGAGCTATGAATCTTTTCCCACGATCACCTCTTTGAGATGAAATTCAGAAGCCTCAAAAGGCCCTAACTTCCATAGATCATATCTCCGAAAATATTGTGAACCATTATTTGAAATTTTGCAACGATGTTCCTTAGGATTTCAGCTTTGCACTCTAAAAATTTCCGCTTTTGAACCTTTGTAGAAAAAATGTTATTACGAAAATACCGCGATGACCTGTTTAGGTTAAATTTAGGAGCCTGCAAAATGACCTAACTTCCACAGATCATATCTCCGAAAATATTGTGAACCAAGCTTTGAAATTTTGTGATGATGTTCCTCAGTATTTTGGCTTCGCACTCTAAAAATTTAAGATTCTGAACCTTCGTAGAAAAAACGTTATAGCGAAAATGCCACGCTGACCTGTTTGGAGCAGCGAAACCCTAGAATCTCAAAGCTCTGATACCAAATGTTGTGAAACCAAATCTACAAATAGAAGAAAAGAGATATCAACGCCTTATAAATAAGCCACTTTGAGGGGGAAACATCCAATACATTACATTAATGAATAGTTCGTGGATGATACAAATTACAAAACCTCCTTTCTACATATAGGAGTCCATGGGGCCACATTGTAATCCTAGTGGGGCCATAATGTAATCCTAGCTGACCTAACAATAATAATTTAAGGGCACAATAATAAAAATATGGGGGTTACATGGGTACAATAATAACAATAAGGGGGTTACACTAACAACAACAAGGGACTATACTAGTAATATAGGGACCTAGCACAATGCCTAAAAAGAATCTTCCATATCCTTCATCCACTTTCCCTAATAGGACCCAACATATTGTTACTGTCTTGTCATATCTGCTAGGGTATCATACATATCAATGGGTAAATGAGGCCGTAATTGGCTTTCTTTCCATTCTTTCTTTAGATTCTAAACCCTCAATCATGTTTAATTTTTCCCAATTCCTTGGTGATGCCATCCATGATCAGTTGTTAAAGTTTCATACAGAGGAGGTGTTCAAAGAAAATTCTGTTTTGGCATACATGTTTTTTTATTTCCAGGCCAACAGATTCCATTTTGAAATGACAAAGCTTAATGATGACTCTCAGCCTCAATAAATCATCTTTTGGATCACTTTCCTAATGAGAGAGCAGAAAAATTATACATACAAGACTTTTGTGGATTCATTTTTACATCTAGCAATCAGTATACTTAGTAGTACAACAGAGCCAAGGATAAATGAGGAAATCAAGAAGATTATGAAGTTGACAGATCAAGTAAGAATAGGAGATTGGTACTTGCACCAAAATTATATTGAGATCAGAATATATGGGTGTGAGTTGCCCCCCTACAAATTGCCAAAGTTCCTCTCCATGAGGACCTTTGCATTGGAATACATAAGACAAAATGATCAATGCAGATAAGGTGCACTTTGTCTCTACAAAGAAGAAATACCAATTTAGGATCAAGTCCCAAATTGGCCCTTTTATTTATAATAGCAGACCAGTAGGGGGGGAGCCTGATAAGCTATTGAAAGAGATGAAATTTAGTCACAGTTTCACCCTCTCTTATGACCCATTGGGGATCATCTCCAATAAAAGGGTGAAGAAGAATTCAACCACATTTATCCATACACACAAGCCTAAGATTGAACAATATATGAATCAAGAAGAGTGGGTAGCAAATACACTGGAAGAAGCTAAAGAACAAGTGATATCCACCTCCAGTATTCAAACCCCCACTCCATAGGAAAAAAAGACTACAGGAGACAAAGAAGACAAGGGGAAAGAAATAGAAACAACAGGGAAGAGGACAAGATATGATCAGTATGACATGGAGACTGATACATCTAGAAGAGAATTTAAGATGAAATGTAGAAAAAGATCTAGAGTCCACATGGACATAGACCAGAGAAGTGAAAAATAACAACAGACAGTCATCACCATCAGGGATTCTCCAAGCTCTTCTCTAGCAGGTGGGCAAACAATTTTCTCCACATCTTCAACCACCATTATTTTGAGCATCATGAAATACAAAATCCCACATCCATTTCTACTACAGGGAGAAGGAAGGAACACATATTTGATACATTCAGAGAGATCAAAAGGAAGAATGAAATTCTCAAAACTAGTACCTACAATCAGTTTTGGAAACAGAAAAGCAGCACACAGAGTAGGATTTTATCCTCTTTGATTTGGAGAAAGGGAAAATGAGAATGGAATTTTTTCAAGCACAAATCTCTCAACCCAAAATACCTGCAGACTACAAGGATACTACCTTCGAGTTTTATGTAAAATATATCCATCCAATAGATCAGATGGAGATCTATAAGAAAAATGGAGAATTGATTTCCTCCACTTTGACCAAAACTGCCATGAGCTTGTCCAAACTGCAGGTATCTTTATCTAACTTTCAATCTCAGCTAAAGATGGATAAGACATATTCTCTATCCAAAAAAAAAATAATTAAATCCTTGGAGGATTTAGTAGTGAAGATTGGGTAAGACCCAAGCAATGTGGAGGTTTTAGAAGAAATATTGAAGAAAAAAAATGTTGATATATTAGCCCTCAGGAAACAAATCAAACTATTTGCAACTGAAGACCCATTGAAAAATGACATTGAAGAAAATGAAGCACAAAAGGCTGAGATGATAAAATTGATCATGGAGCAGTCTGCATAGTTAAAACAAATGGAGACAAAGATGGAAAAACTAGTAAAAGAGAGGGAGAAAGCAGAAATGGCCATCATTCCACTGAAGGCAGTCCCAATTGCATCCATTCCTATAGCAAAACCATCAACAAAAGGCTCATTAGGTGGTGTAGAGAAGGTAGCCTAGGCCATGGAAAACATGACCCTTAAAACAACAGAGATTAAAAATCTAGAAGCAGAGATCAAAACTCCGAAGGATTTGCAGAAAACATTAGACAATGCCCATGAGATTGAGATAGAGAGGGCTCAGAAGCAGATTGAGAAATTGATTAAGGAAGATAGTGAAACTACAATTGGACAAACCATTTTCCAGGCCAAGGAAATTATTTGGACTAGTATTATTAAGTCCATGAATGAGATATGGCCCTCCATCCAAATAATTTTTTAACAGAGAGATCTAGTTGGGTTAGTGAGTGTTGCCATTGAAAAAGCCAACAAAGAGTTTACATGAATGTCTAAAACTACTAACAATATCATCAAATTCCTGAATTCCAAGAGAAGTTTTGAGTTGGAATCACTGGGAGTGGAAGATAGGACAACAACCATGTTGGAAGTTAAGAAGGTGTTGAAAAAAAAGAGTTTGGTTACACATGTAGAAGAAAAATGTCATCGGCTAAAAATAGGTGTCAGCAAATTCTTCAATATAAATGAGCCACTGATAAAAAGAGGACTTCCTTCTCTTTTTGTGATAAATGATAAAATCATGTACATGTCTAATTATGTTAAGAGATTGAAGGATATTTCTAAAGATACTACCAAATTTGTAGGAATCAAAGGTTCTATGACTGGAAGAGCCTTTGTAGAGGCCATGGATAATTATCTATACATTCAACATGAGATCAAGCATATTTTCCAGTTGAGGCCAACATTCATGAAATATACAGAGACTGATGAAATATATAGGAAACTAATTAGAATCAAGATTCTGAATCCATAATAATTGGATAAGTTATGTTACTACCAGGAAGGGTGAGAGCTCAGCACATCATCAGAACAACCATCTCAGCTTAGAAATTAGTTCCGCAGACCAGTGTATCAGTTCATCATATCAACCTCAGATCTTCCAGCACAGAAACAGGTGACACCACACAATAACGACTTCATGGAGATTGCAGACACTTGTCACAACTACTCTAACATGTCCACATGGTGGTCACATTTATCAATTTTCAGTTATCATTGTAATAAGTAGCAGATTGCCTTTGTTGATATGGAAATCAATAGGAATTAGTTTAATTACTGCATTTCCATTCAATATTAGGGGCTTGAACCTAGATTGTAAGATTTTTTTGTTGGAGCATTGTAATTTTGGAGCTGGAGCATCAATAATAAAATACCATTTTGCAATATTCTTGTTCTATATCTTCATGGTGATGTCTTTTCTTTACTATGTTTAATGTTTTCCACAGTTATTTCCTTCATGTATCATTTAAATTATAATTGTAAAACATAAATATGAATTTTGAGATTTGCTGCTTAGAGCACCTTCATTCTAGTTGTCTTTACAATATAAGTGTTTTTCTTCTGATGGCTGGTTTAAGAATACTTAATTTCTTTTAAAACAAGACTGAAATCATTTTATTCATTCCATAATTCACTCTGTTATAAATATCCAGTAAATACATTTATATTTCCTTGAAATTGCTCTGGAAAAATTGATGCATCCACCCAACCTTTAGTGACTCCATAGCCCAAATGGAAATAGTTTAAAGAGATCCCTTAATCAAACCAAAACTATCAATAAAAAAAACCTTCACAATCAGTTAACTAGCCTAATATCAAAACACATTATAAACAAAACTAAATCTTACAGATAGATCCCTCTCTGAGTCTAAGAGGGCTAGATCTTAGGCTCTAAAGTGGTTTTATGTTGTCATTTTATGAATATTCTTGCCAATATTAAAATTATAGAATGATAACATAGTGGCGACCATACTAGGGACATAAACTGAAAAAACATTCTTTCATTCAAATTCAGAAACCCTAGTTAAAGGCACTGTATGATAGGATTATTTTTTAAGATTGGTTTCTTTCAATTTTGAAAATAATAAGTTTTTCTGTACTTCTGATCTGAATTCTGGCTCCTAAAATAATATCTACTAGATCCCATCTTTATCCCAATCCTCCTCCTATAGTGGACAATCCTGAGAACATTTTAAGAAAGACTCCTAGAACTGAAAGTCAAAAAAGTAGCAGAGTTCTCCATATATCAAAATCCCTTCCTGAAAACTTTGTCACTTTAAAAGACATTCAATTTGATTACATTTTGAACAAGGTCTATTCAGGACCAATTTTAAAAATTGGACTAACCATACAATATTTGACCCATTTATCTTGCATCAAAGTCCAGTGAGGGAAGCTTACTCACAAATTCAATCTGATATCCAACTTCTCCAGGATTTTGATACTCTCCAAGATTTGGTAACATATTTTACTTAAACTATTGATGATGATTACTTACAAAAATATGTAGAATTAACTAAATTAACTATAGCAGCTTCTTCTTTCACCTCTCAAATAGTCCATCTTAAGTCAGCTAGTCCTACTGCTTCCACAATCCCTACCGCTACTTTTGTTCACCCCCATACTCAAACCTTTGCACAATCATCTTCTCCCCCTACACATCCTACTTCATCCACTATTCACCTTCCTCCACCACCTTCATCAATCATGGTAGCCATATATGCTGCATTGGTGCTACCAGCACATTTTCCACCTATGCCCCAGGATTACCAATCTAAAATTCCACAATTTGATGGGACTGGTCCTATAACTACCCAACAACATGTTGAAAAAATGAATGATTGTTTTGACCTTCAAGAAATTGATGAAGACAATGTTAAATTGAGAATTTTTGCTCAGAGTTTAGGTGGTGAAGTCAGAAAATGGTTCAAGGTTTTAACTGCAAATAGTATAAATGACCTCCCTAAATTTCATCAAACATTCATTAACAAATGGGAAATTAAGAAAAATCCTCTTCAAATTTTATTCGAATATGAAAGTATTAAGAAGTCTCCAGGTGAGAGTGTTCAAGATTATTGCGCAATATTCAATAGTGTATACAACATACTTTCTTCTCACATGAAACCACCACAAGGATTAGTCTTAGTTAGATTCCCAGATGGATTCTTCCTAGATATGGCTTATCAACTTAGGGAGAGAAATTCATTGACTTGAGAAGAAATGCAGAGAGATGCTATGAGTGTAGAAGCCAACTTGTTAGCAAAAAGAGCTAGAATGAGAACTGAGAGGAGAGTTACTATAAGGGAAGAACTTGTAGCTTCCACATCTGATGATAAAATTCACGATTTGGTAAGAACTATGGAGAGGATGATGGAAAGTGTTATCACACCCAAAATTTTCAAAATTATATCTTGAAATGTGTCAAGTTTGTAATTAGCTTGGTTAGGAGCATAACATCATGAAATGATAAATTTTATGATTAGTATAAGCTTTTATGATTGCTTTAAGTTGTTAGGGGATGATTTCAAGTCATATCAAAGGAGGAAATATGAAGTAGATACTTTAAATCAATCTAATGTGTCAAATCAGGCCACCTGTCAGAATTTTTCTTAGTCCACAGCTTTTTTAGTACAAAACTAATAGATTTTGCTGCGGAAACACCTAGCAATTCCGTAGCGAATCTGAAACTTGTAAAACTAAATTTGCTACAAAAGTATGTCTTCCTGTAACGGTTTTATGCATAATGATGAGTTGTTAAACTTTGAGGGTTTCGAGGTCATGCTGTCAGAATAGGGTCATCATTGAAATATTTACACACGTTTTGGTATCAATTACCATTTTATTAATGAATATCATCTCATTTTTCCAAATCTATCCCTCATTCCTCATGCCTTATTTTTCGTTCTTGTAAGCTGCTGCCAAAGTAGCTTGCTATCATTCGCTTTTCCATTAGAAGTCTTCTGTCATATCAGTCCTCTATTTCCATAACAACTCGCTGTCATCAAAAGATTTTACTGAATAGGTTTGAATATCCAAAGAAGGCCACCGCTGCAAAACAAAAAGAAATGGCCACACCAAAGAAAGCAAATAAAGGAGGCCTACCATTCAGGTACGAGCCTACAAGTTCAATATTAATCATGGAAGATCTCAATTTCATGGAAATTTTTACAAGAGAAGGGTGCATTCAGTTCTATCAAATATTACAAGGTCATCACAAATAGGTATCATAAGATTTTGCACTTAACTTCAAAGGAACTTCTACAAAAGTTGGTTTTCTCCATGTTCTAATTTCTCCCGATAGTATCTCTTAAGAAACAGGGATCCCTAGGACAGGAGAAGAATGGTTTAAAGCTATGAAGTTTGATTTAAAGATTTGTGATGATTATATAAAGCATGAACATGTAGGGATAAATATGATTGTAGGGATTCCTAGAACTTGTCTTAAAGATAACTACTCTAAGTTATTGACAATTATAAAGAAATACTTTACCTGTGAAGGAAAATTCCATAAAATCGACATGTATCATTTCAAGCTGTTGCTTCATTTTACAGGAAAAAATCTGATAGATATTCCTTTTTACCTTTTTAGAAGCCTTGGAAAAATGGTAGATAAAGTGAAAGGTAGACCTGAAAGAAGTGAAACTTCCATCTGTCACCATGGATTGATTTAATTACTAGTACTGGAAGAATTAAATAAATTATATAGAGACTAGGCAACTTTCTTGTTTATGAATGGGTATGAAATTGATGCTTTAACTCCAAGGAAAGCCTCCAAACTCAAAACTCCTTCTCCTAGACAAGAGATTAATAATACTGCAGATGTAGAAGGGAATCAACAAGAAGGTTTACAACCTACAACTGAAAACATGGAGGTAGAAGCTAAATTCATCCAAGAGGCAGCACCTCATCCAACAACTAGTAAGCATGCTAAAAAACATGTCACAATTATCAAGACTAAACCTGCATCAAAAAGGTCTAAAAGAAGCACAAAGGAAACTATTCGAGGTAAAGGCAGGCTTGAAGACATCTTACAGGCTATAGAAATTGCAGAGACCCCTGTAGTGAAAGAATATGAGGTAGAATGATCCAAGGTTAAAAGGAAGGGTCTTATGGACAAGAAATTAGATTTTTCATCAGAAAATTCAAGTTTTGTTTTTAAACCTAGAAAGTCTTTCACTAGATCACAAATTTCTGAGACTGTCAAAACTGGAAGTAAGAAATAGAGGGACGATAAAGAAAAAGAGGCAACAATGGAAGAAATTATAGTTATATCTCCTATTGAGATAGAGGTTACTAAAGAAAAATAAGGTCAATCCAAAATAAATATTCAAAAGGATTCTAAGGTAGATTTTCCAAAAGGATAGCTTAAAGATAAAGAAGAAACAATCAAACAGAGAAAGGGAAAGGAGAAAGTGATAGAGCAAACTGAAAAAGAGCATCTTGAAGAAGAGTTAAAAGAAGTTAGGGAAGAATTATTTGAAAAAAAGAGAGTTGGAAAGATACAAGAACGATAGACAGTTGATAGATGAGGTGGAAAATGAAGTGATTGATGAGGTTACTCATTTTGAAAAATCCATTGGGAAGGCCAAAAACCTGTTGAAGAGATCACAATATTTGCACATCATGATGAAACACACAAGGCAGAGGAATTTATGGTTACAGGAAGAGAGGAAAATTCTTCAGAGAAAAGTCAAAGAGTTGAAAGAAAATATGGAGATGATCAAGATAGAATTAGAGAAGAAAGGTTTGGAAAGAGGAGCTATGGAAGAAACTACTGAAGTTGCTCATGAAGAAACTGCTGGTAAATAAGAAGGTAACAATGAATAACATACCATTTTTGTATTATATTATCATACCTCACATGCATGTATATTCATGGATATTTTCAGGGCTCATATCCTAATTTTGCCAAGTCTCTGAGAAATTAGACAATTCTGTAGCGTGTGCCAGGCTTGAAGCCCAATTTTTGCTGCGGAAATTTTGAAGAATTATTTTTGGTTTTAAACTACTTAAACTGACATGGTTAAGGAAATTTTAGGGTTGTATTTAAATATTTTTTATAACCTAATACCCTCCAAAGGTCAAGAATAACAGAAGTTCATCACAGATGACATTTTTGTTTTCGCTACGAAAGTAGCTCAAAACTCTGTTTTGACAGCAAGGTTAATTTTTGGAAGAAGGTGAAGGGTAAATAACTATTTAAAATATGTTCTCCATGAGAAATGAAAAATATTATCACAACAATGAAAAATAGTATCAGATTAGAATATTTCTAAGTGGAGATATTTTTTATGAATATAGTTCGAAGATACTAGCTCACTATGTTGCCATATCATCAACTTGACAGTTCCTAAATAGCAGGTAGAGTAGTTTCATGAAGACAATCATGATATTAATATTTGGTTTGTGGCCAGTATGGTTGAAAGATATGATTCCTTTTGAGGAATATTTGGATCATATTTAGATTAAAATGTAATAAGTAGGTGTTTGAGTCATAGTAGGACTCTAACTCCTAATTCGGAAGGTGTCAATTTCTAGTTGTAAATGTCTAGTTAGTGGTCATATTTGGTGTCAGTAACAGAGTTTAATAATCTAGCCACTTGGCAGATTGGATGTAAAGGCTAGATGCCTATAAGTAGTGAGTACTTCGATGTATGAAGGGTTGGAAATGTTATCTCAGAAGACTATTTTATTATAAACCTTTTGGAGTTTCTGCCATATATAGTAACAATACAACTTTTTCTTCACCTGAGATTCTTATTATATTTCAAAGAGTTTCTATCCTATCTTTCGAAATGTTTTCTTCCAATGTATTAATGCTTATTACTCAGAACTCATGATTGTTCATGCTCTGACTTCCTTTAAGTATTAAGTTATGGTATATCTTTCTTAATGGTTTTCCTTCAATGTCTTAATTCTTATTACTTAGAATTCACGATTGTTCATGCTCTGACTTCCTTTAAGTATTAAGATATGGTGTGTCTCTTTTAATATTTTTCTTTCAATACCTTGATGTATCATTACTCAGAATTTGTGTGTCACATGCTCTAAATTCCTTTGAAGCTAAAGTTATTGAAATTTTCTTGAATGTGCTATTCTTTCATTGAGATATATACAAGCCTCATCTTCCACAAGGAAAGCCTTTGTTATTGATATCCCTGCCACTAACTCCATAGCCCAATGGTAGCAAGCATTCATATTTTCAACTTGCAAACATATAAAACCAAGACACAAATAGTAGAGTGAGCCATCTATCTTATATCATTAAATAATATACTAAATCCCTTTGAGAGAGCCCTCTCAGATCGAAGAGGCTAAGCTTCAGTCAAAAGCTGGTTTGAAACAGTAAAACTGAAGTTGTCTGATCAACAGCCAATCAAGTATGATTTTGGCGATAACAAAAATGATTAATCTGAATGAGAGAGCGATTCCCAAATAAAATCAACCAACTCCTCAAAATAGAAATCAGAATCCTAGAAGAAACCCTCCTTAGATTAGACAAAGAGAGAAAAGAGGTCCTGACCAGAAAATTAGGCCTTCATTCCAACAGAATTATGTTGATGAAGATGAAGGAGTATTTGAGGAAGTGGAAGAAAATCAGATAAATTTAATGGGAATTAATGAATATGACTCTGTTTTTCTCATTGAAGAAGAACAAGTATTATTTTTATTGACTCAGAATGAATTAGAATATGAAGAATCTGATGAATATAAACTGGGATTTGAGAATTCTATCATGGAGGTTCACGACAATACAACCTTAGAAATAAGAAAAATTTAGACAATTCCAATAAAAAGAATTATGAAAATTGTGCCAAGAAAGTATCTGAATTTGATTTGAAGAAAATAATAGAAAATTCAAAGAAAAATGTAATTAATTTAGAAAAGATAAATACAGAAAAAATGACTAAGAAAACAGTTGATATTCCTGACAAAATTGATTAGACTAATATTCCTAGTACAGGTAAACAAACTGAACTCACCCAAAAAGTAGTGGCTGAAAGAACTGATTTTTCAAATCTGCTCAAATTTCAAACACCATTTAGTATTGAGAATGAACTTGCTAAATTGAAAATATAAATTACTCTCACTGAATTGATCAACAAGAATGTGTATAGGTTTTAGGTCCTAAAGGTACTAAACATAGGGGAGATTATTGACACTATTAATTTAAATGATGATAAACCTGAACTCTTGTTTGGTCTAGAAGTTGATGGTAAACCCCAAGAAGGAGGTGTCCCTCCCTTTTATGTCAATCTTAATATTCATGCAAAATTCTCCATAATGCCATGTTGGATTCAGGTGCATCACATAATCTTATGCCAAAGGCTGTTATGGAGAATATTGGCCTTGAAATTACTAGACCCTACAAAGATTTGTACTCTTTTGATTCCAACAAATTTAGATGTCTAGGTCTTATCAAAGATCTTTGTGTCACTCTAGCTCAGATAACAACAAAGAGTCTAGTGGTGGATATAGTTGTAGCTGACATCCCTCCTAAGTATGGAATGATTTTATCTTGCTCATGGGGAGAAAAGTTACAAGGGACCTTGAAAATGGACATGACTTATGCTACAATACCAGTGTTTAGTCATCCACAAAGATTGTATAGAGAAACATTAATGAAGTACATGGTGAGTAGTCAAGAAAAGCCACACAATTACCCTCTGTAATCTGTTCACACTGACCTTGACTCTTTCATCTTGTATAATGATGGAGGCATTGATTCACAGGTTACCCATGCAGAAAATGATCTTAAAGAAAAGGATGACAGTTAAATGCAAATAGTACAGCCAGATCCTGAAAATGAACCTATTTGGAATATGAGCTTTGATGGCTCATGTGGAAAACCTGGCTCATGGGCAGGTATTTGGGTGTATAATGTAGGAAACAATAGTGCACAAGGTCACTCATACGAATTAAATTTTAAGTGCACAAACAACATAGTAGAATATGAAGCCCTACTCTTAGGATTACAGTTGTTAAAATGACTAGGAGCTAAGAGGATATATGTACATGGTGATTCTAATCTAGTCATAAAACAAATAAAGGGACAATATGCAACAAAACATCCTAGGTTAAGAGCTTATAGAAATGATGTACTTTATTTCTTAAGAAAATTTTATGTGTACGATTTAGGATTTATTCCCAGAAATCAAAATGTCCTAGGAAATGGTATAGCCTTTTCAGCCAGTACATGTCAATTTCCTCACCAAAACAAACAATACACAATGTAGGTTAAATATCGTCCTTTTGTGCCAGATAACATGATATATTGGCAAGTTTTTGGTAGTGACAAATAAATTGAAATTTTTTTCTAATCTAAGGATGAATCTGAAGATAGCAGTATAAACCTATATTGTGAAGAAGATAGTCATGCCGATGAACAAATTACTGTAGAAAAAAAATCTGTTGTTTCTGATGTAAATATTCCAGCCAATAAAACTGTACATAAAACATAAATTCATAAATATCTTGAAAAAGAGGAATTCGAAGAA
Source organism: Pinus albicaulis (assembly GCA_034641835.2). Lineage (NCBI taxonomy): Eukaryota > Viridiplantae > Streptophyta > Pinopsida > Pinales > Pinaceae > Pinus > Pinus albicaulis. Next base: position 1,427,879,627 of record CM076575.1, read on the forward strand.
CTGCAACTCAAAGATAATATCCTACCTAGAGGGCTAGTCCCTTTAGAAGAGCTATTTGACTTTAATGATGTGGATAAGAAACCCAAAATGGAACCAATAGGTACAAAAATTGAAGAATGTATTGTAGGTACTGAACAAGATCCCAAAATCATAAAACTATCAAAATCACTGCCTATCATTACAAAAATAAGATATATAACACTTTTTAAAGAATTCATAGATGTATTTTCTCGGAGCTATGAGGACTTAAAATCTTATCATACCAGCATCATACAACACAAGATTCCAATCAAGGAGGATAAAAAACCTTTCAAATGGAAACTGCGTAGAATAAATGTTGTTTTGATGCCTTTGGTTGAGAAAGAAATCAAGAAAATGTATGAATCAAAAATCATAGTTCCACTTAGATATTCCATATGGGTATCCAACCTCATGCATACAAGAAAAAAAACAGGTGAAATCGAACTCTACATTGATTTCAGGAATCTAAACAAAGTATCTCTTAAGGACAATTACACTTTACCAAAAATGGATCACATATTTCAGAGGGTAGTAGGTTCCATTAGGATCTCTTTGTTAGATGGATTTTAGGTTATAATCAAGTTTTATTACATCTTGATGATCAAGACAAAACAACCTTTACTACTCCTTGGGGGACTTTTATGTATGTGAAAATTCCTTTTGGATTAATGAATGCTATAGCTACTTTTTAAAGGGCCATGTACATTTCTTTTGTCGATGAAATTGGCCATTTCATTGTAATATACCTTGATGATATTATTGTATATTAAAAAACTGATGAAGAGCACTTAGCACATTTGAGAAGAGTTTTTGAAAAATGCAGAAAGTTTGGAGTTTCCCTGAATCCCAAGAAAACATTGTTTGGACTTGAAGAAGGAAAACTGCCAGGTCACATTATTTCTCAAGATGGAATCATAATTGACCCTAGGAGAATAGAAGGAATACTCAATATTAGTCATCCCAGGAATTTCAAGGAAATTCAATCATTCATTAGTAAAATCAAATTTTTGAGGAGATTTATAGCCAACCTTGCAGAACTTTTGAGAAAAATAACCAATATTCTTAAAAAAGATTCAGAAATTAAATGGACCATTGAAGCTAAACAATATTTTGATTTAGACAAGCAAGAATTGACAAAAGGTCGAGTCCTAATCAACCTAGATTTTACTGAAGATTTCATTGTTTTTTATTTTTCTTCTGAACATACTACTGCTGCTATTTTATGGAAGAAAAATAGTGAAGGACATGAAAAACCAATAGCATTTTTTAACAAGGCATTAAGATATGCATCATCGAAATATAATATCATGGAAAAAAAGGAATTTTCTTTGGTCAAAGCACTAAAGGATGTCAGATTTTACATTATACATTCACATATCATTGCTTATGTGCCCAATGCAGTTGTCATATAAATATTAACACAAAATGTTCTTGATGGAAAAAGAGGAAAATGGATTATTGTGATCTTGGAATATGATGTGGAAATCAAACCTAAAATTTATATTAAAGGCCAAGGATTAGCCAAATTGATGGATGAATCAAACTTTCATGCACTAAACATTAATATGGTCCTTTCATTGGATGATAAAAAGGAAGTGGCGACTCCACTGATTGATGAAGCATTCCTAACCTCTCCCTGGTATGCTGATATTTTGTATGTTTTGTTTAATTTGAATGCTCTCCTCCTGTTTTATCGAAAACTAAAGAAAGATTTATAAAATTGAAAGCTGTCAAATTCTGCATTTTGGAAAATGTTTTTTATTGGAAATATACTGGAGGTATTTTACTCAAATGCTTGCTAAAGGATGACGCATATAAGTTTCTGCAGGAATACCATAGAGGTGACTGTGGTGGTCATATTTGTTGGAAAACCACTACTAACAAGATCATGAGGGCTATTTTATACTGGCCTACCATTTTTCTTGACATCCATAAAATGGTCACTGCCTATCATAAATGTCAATTTTTTGAAGGAAAGAGAAAATTATTTCCCTTTCCTTTAAAGCCTATTTCTGCTGAGAGCCCTTTCCAACAATGGGGATTAGACTTCATTGGAGAAATTCATCCCCCATCCTCTGCCCAACATAAATGGATTCTCACTGCCACATACTACTTACTAAATGGATGAAAGCCACTCCTTCTAGAAATACCATTGACTCTATCATCATAAAATTCCTTGAAACCAATATCCTTTCTAGTTTTGGTTGTCCCTAAAAAAATCATCACAGATAATGTTGAAGCCTTTAGGTGCAAGAAAATGGTTTATTTTTTTCATAGGTATCATATAACTTTGGGGAATTCAACAACTTATTACCCTCAGGGTAATGGATTGGCTGAATCTTCAAATCAAATTTTGGTGAATATCATCAAAAATCTCTTTGAAGATAACAAGAAATCATGGCAGAATAAGTTGATCAATTATCTTTGGGTTGATAGACTTACTACCAAAAATTCAATTGGCATGTCTCCATACCAATTGGTTTATGGAATGGATTCATTTTTTCCTTCTTCTTTAGGAGTTCTAGTCATGAAGATTATTCAAGAAATTCAAGCTGAACCAAATGATATACAAAGAAGGATCAATGAAACCATTTAGTTGCATCAGTCCACAGAGGAAGTTTATAACATAACTCAAGTGATTCAAGAGAATATAAAGAATACTTTTGATAAGAGAACAAAGGCTAATGATTTTAATTTAGGAGGCAAAGTTCTGAAATGGGATTCTAGAAGAGAAGACAAAGGCAAACATGGAAAATTTGAAAATATTTGTCAAGGGCCATACATCATGGATTCTTTTAGAGGAAACAACATCTTTTCTTAAAGACTTGGATGGTACCATACTTTCCTGGATGTCTTGTCAATGGCAGGATGCTGAAAATTTATTTCTCTTGAAAATTCAGGTTCTTTTTTCATCATTGTAATTACCACAGTTTTATAGTTTGTGTTTTCAATATTTCTTTAACCAAGGTTGAAGCCCAAAGAGAAGGCCCTAAGCCTAGTTTGATGAACAGTCATAAAATAGAAAAAAAAAAATCAGATGAAAATTTTGTAGAAAATGGAGCATTCAAGCCTACTAATATTAGGTTCTTGACACTTCATTTGGAGAAGTTCCATCCCTAGTTGGAGCCACTGTTAGTATCCTATAAATCATAGGATCTCAAGGTGATTGGATATTTCATGTTATTTAAAATTTCATATTGAGAATGCTTCTCAAAAAGAAAAAAAAGGGTATAAAAAATAAAGCAAAAAAAGAAAAAAGAAAAAAGGAAAAAGAGAAAAGAAAAGAAAGAAAAACCCCAAAAGAAATAATACTGAAAGTGTTGCAAATCAAAATTCAACTACTCATTAGATAGGTTTGTTCAATCGTACAGTTTAAACATGACTGTAAAATTTTAAATTTATGTTGATAGGTTAGAAAACAAGGATGTGCCAAACTGTTTAATCTTGGCATATAAGTAGATAGGTTGAAATGAAATTGACTCAATAGTTTAATCTGAGTCAATGGAAGAAATAGGGATATATGTAGGTTAGAATTTTAAAGAAAAGATGATGTAGGGTTTGCAAGTCAAAATTCACCCTCCAAAAGAATAAAAAATGTTAGAATTATAGTTTGGGTAGGTAGGGATGAAGAAAATAAAGAATAATGGAGGAAACATGAAATTTGTTCCAAGCTTATCCTAAGAAATGTTCATTTGTTCATGTGTTCTTGAATTCAAAGGATAAAGGGTGTTTAATTCCAAAGTTCAGAAATCAAGGTTTATTGAAGATATTGTGACATATTTATGTCATATTTTCTCTTATCCTAAGTCCTGAAAACCTCTTATTTTCCTTCATCCTAAGACCTAAAATCATATTTTCTCCTTATCCTAAGTCCTTAGGTATACCCCACCACACATTAAATCTCTTTGACCCCACCATATCATCACACATCATATCTCCACTAAACACCACTCACCTTTCATCTCATCCCTCCACTTGTCTATTCATCTGACGACCCACGACACTTTTCAGTCCCCCTTCAGCCTTCGAACTTTAACGTTGGGGAGGGGGGCTGTTAAAAATAAATGGTATTCCAAACCACTTCCGCCACTACGTGTCAGCTTCCAGTCAATTCACACCCCCCCACTCATTACCAATTATCGGATGCACCCCCTTCGAAAAGTGGTTTCCGCTGCAATCCAAACCGCCACACCCACCTAAGTGTTTCGTGATTGTTGCCTGGTACCATTGCGCCATGACTCCACTTGCCTGTCCCTTACATCCAATCAAACATGTTCCTACTAAAGAGCCCATTGGACCATTAATGGCTTGGGCCGTTACCCAACGGGCCCGCGCCATGTCTAACGATCGTCCGTTAACATTATTAAACCAAAATTCATCGCCAATGGTAAGGTTTACCATTGTTATTCTATCCAATTATTGGATGTGTTCAATTTCAAATATTTCACAGCAAAAACGGGAGCACAGAAATCTATCAATTCTCTACAGATTGATCAGAACTCGCTCTCCTATATTTCCATTCCCCATTTATGATCTACAACATTTCCCTTTCTAAATTCCCTACTTCTTAGCTCCCATTATTCTCTGAAATAGTTAAATGCATACCAGATTAATCATAGAAGATAGAATGCCTCCAAAGAAGGATCAACAACCCTTTAAACATATGGTCTACCCTCAGGTGGACTTGGATCATGTGGCTTTAGTTGATAGAGATTATAACATCCATGAGAGAGAATCTAACTTCGATCTATTCGATTTCTACTGCTAGCATGAGGATAAACTATTATATGAGGCTGATGACATAGGATTATGGGAAACCAAACTGCCATATTAAATTTTCCCAAAGACCCACAACTGTCCTGAGTTCATTAGGAAATTCCATGCCTATTATGACATCAATCAAAGAGCTGTAGTGACCCCAACAGGAGAGGCTCTATTTACCTTAGTACCCAATCTATCCAGAAGATGATGCAGGCCCCCACTGTTGAAGAAACCATTCCTCTCTCTTATGAAGCTCTTAGAGAGTTATATCAGAAGTTGTACTTTTCCAGCAGAGCCAAAAATTTAGAACTCTTCATGGCCACTGATTCCCCAATGCTGAAAAAGAATCCTCCATATCCTTTATCCACTTTCCCTGATAGGACCCAACATATTGTTACTGTCTTGTCATATCAGATAGGGTATCATACAGATCAATGGGTAGATGAGGCCATAATTGGTTTTCTGTCCATTCTTTCTTCAGATTCTAAGCCCTCAATCATGTTCAATTTTTCCAAATTTGTTGATGATTTCATCCATGATCAGTTGTTAAAGTTTCATATAGAGGAGGTGTTCAAATACACTTCTATTTTAGTATACATGTTTGTTTATTTTCAGGCCAGCAGATTCCAGTTTGAAATGACAAACCTTAATGTTTATTCCCAGCCTCAATCAGTCATCTTTTGGACCACTTTGCTAATGAGAGAGTAGAAGAATTATACTTACAAGAGTTTTGTAGATTCATTTGTACATCCAACAATCAGTATACCCAACAATACAACAAAGCCAAGGATAAATGAGGAAATCAAGAATATTATGTAGTTGACATATCAAGTAAGAACATGAGATTGGTACTTGTACCAAAGTTATACTGAGATCAGAATATATGGGTGTAAGTTGGTCCCCTACAAACTACCAAAGTTCCTTTTCATGAGGATCTTTGCATTGGAATACATAAGACAAATGATCAATGTAGATGAGGTGCAGTTTGTCTCTACAAAGAAGAAATCCCAATTTAGGATCAATTCCCAAATTTTCCCTATTATTTGTAATAGCAGAGTAGAAGGGGAGGAGGCCGATAAGCTATTGAAGGAGATGAAATTCAGTCACAGTTTCACATGGTCTTATGACCCATTGGGGATCATCTCCAAGAAAAGGTTGGAGAACAAGTCAACCCCATATATCCATACACACAGGCCTGAGATTGAACAATGTATGAATCAAGGAGAGTGGGTAGCAAATACATTGCAAGAAGATGAAGAACAAGTGATCTCCACCTCTAGTATTCAAACCCCCACTACACAGGAAAATACGACTACAGGATACAAAGAAGACAAGGGGAAAGAACCATAAAGGGAAGAGGATAAGAGATGACCAGTCTGACATAGAGACTGATACATCTAGCATAGTTTTTAAGACGAAATATAGAAAAATAGCTAGACTCCATAAGGACATAAACCAAAGCAGTGAAAAATAACAACAAACAATAATCCCCATCAGGGATTCTCTAAGCTCTTCTCTAGCAGGTGGCCAAAACATTTTCTCCACATCTTCAACCACCATTCCTTTCCAGCAACAGAACATAAAACCTCCCACTTACACTGCTACTATAGGGGGAAAGAAGTAAGACATATTTGATACATTCAGAGAGATCAAAAGTAGGAATGAAATTCTCAAAACTAGTACCTACAAGCAATTCTAGAAACATATAAGAAGCACACAGAGTAGGCTTTTATTAGCCTTTGATTTAGAGAAAAGGAAAATGAGAATGGCCTTTTTGCAAGCACATATCTCTCATCCCAAAACACCTGCGGACTACAAGCATACTCCATTCAAGTTTGATGTAAAAGATATCCATCCAATAGATCAGATGGATGTGCATAAGAAAAATGGAGAAACGATTTTCTCCACTTTGACCAGCACTGCCATGAGCTTGTCCAAAATGTAGGTATATTTATCTAACTTTCAATCCCAGCTAAATATGAAGAAGATATATTCTCTAGCCAAAAACACAAGAATTAAATACTTGGAGGATTTAATAGTGAAGATTGGGTATGACCCAAGAAATGTGGAGGCTGTAGAAGAAATATTGAAGAAAAATAAGGATGATATAGAATCCCTCATGAAACAACTAAAAATGTTTGCAACTAAAGACCCCTTGACAAAGGACATTGAATAAAATGAAGCATAGAAGGATAAGATGATGAAATTGATAATGGAGCAGTCTGCACAGTTAAAAAAATGGAGACAGAAGGAAAAACTAGTAAAAGAGAAGGAGAAAGAAAAAATGGACATCATTTCACTAGAGGAAATCTCAATTTCATCCATTCCTACAACAACACCATCAACAGCTTGCTCATCAGGTGGTGTAGAGCAGTTAGCCCAGGCCATGGAAAACATTACCCTTAAAAAAGCAAAGATTAAAAAGCTAGAAGCAGAGATCAAAACTCCTAAGGATTTGCAGAAAATATCATATAATGCACATGAGATTAAGATATAGAGGGCCCAGAAGCATATTGAGAAATTGGTCAAGGTAGAGAGTGAAACTACAATTGGACAAAACATTGGCCAGGCCAAGGAAATTATTTGGACTAGTATTATTGAGTCCATGAATGAGATATGGCCCTCAATCCAAATAATTTTTGAATGGAGAGATATAATTGGGTTAGTGAGTGTTTCCATTGACAAATCCAACATAAAGCTGACAAGAATGCCTGAAACTGCTAGCAACATCATCAAATTCCTGAATTCCAAGAGCTTTTTTTAGTTAGAACCACTAGCAGTGGAAGACAGGACAACAACCATCTTGGAAGTCAAGAAGGTGTTGAACAAAAAGAATTTGGTTACACAGGTAGAAGACAAATGTCTTCAACTACAAATCGATGTCAGCAGATTCTTCAATAGAATTTAACCACTGATAAAAAGAGGACTTCCTTCTCTTTTTGTGATAAATGATAAACTCATGCACACATTTGATTATGTCAAGAAATTGAAGGAGATTGCCAAAGATACTACCAAATTTGCAGGAATCAAAGGTTCTATGACTGGAAGAGCCTTCTTAGAGGTCATGGATAGTGATCTATACATTCAAAATGAGATTAAGAATATTTTCTAGTTGAGGCCAACATTCATGAAATACATAGAGACTGATGAAATCTACATTAAACTAATTAGAATCAAGATTCTGAATCCATAGGAATGGGAGAAGTTATGTGACTACCACAAATGGTGACAACTCAACACATCATCAGAACAACCATCTCAAATCAACAATTAATTCCACAGAATAGTGCATCAGTTCAACATATCAGCCTCATATATGCTAGCACAACAATAGGATACAACACACAACAATGGTTTCATGGATATTTCTGCCACTTTTCACAGCTACTCTAACGTGTCCACGTGGTGGTCACATTTGTCAATTTTCAGTTATCATTGTAATAAATAGTAGATTGCCTCTGTTGATATGGAAATTAGTAGGAATTAGTTTAAATACTACATTTATATTCAGTATTAGGGGTTGGACCATAGATTGTAAGCTTTTTCTTTTGGAGAATTGTAATTTTGGAACTGGAGCATCAATAATAAAAGATTATTTTGCAAGATTCTTGTTCTGTATTTTCCTGGTGATGTATTTTCTTTACTATGTTTAATGTTTTCCATTGTTATTTCTTCCAATGTATCATTTAAATTCTAATTGTAAAAAAGAAATCTAAAGATTGATATTTTCTGCTTATATCACCTTAATTCTGGCTGTTTTTACAATATACATGTTTTTCTTCTGATGTCTGGTTTAAGAATACTTAATTGCTTTTAAAGCACTACTGAAATAATTTTTCTTCATTCCATAATTCACTCTGTTATAAATCTCCTATAAATACAGTTAGCTTGGCTCTCAATTTCTCTGGGAAAATTGATGAAACCACCCACCCTGTTGTGACTCCATAGCCCAAATGGAAATAGTTTAAAGAGATCCCTTAATCCAACCAAAACTATCAATAAAAAACAACCTTCACAATCAGTTTAACTAGCTTAATATCATAACACATTATAAACAAAGCTAAATCTTACAGAGAGATCCCTCTCTGATTCTAGGAGGGCTATATCCTAGGCTTCAAAGTGTTTTGATGTTGTCATTTTATGATTATTCTTGCCAATCTTAAAATTATAGAACAATAACAACATTGATGCAATAATCAATATGAAGAAGAGAAAGATGGTGTTTCAGCAAGGCGATCTAAGGGTCATTGTTCCCCTAGAACCATCATAAGGAGTGCAGTATACAAAGCCTGTTCACGATGAATACTATGATAGGGATATTGATAATATATACAAGTTCAAAGTTAAAGAGGAAGACTATATCAATCCCAATGTAGATGTAAGGATAAGCTGGGAAAGGGACAACTCATGTATTTTAGATTCTGATGAAGAACCAGAGAATTGGCAGAATAGGCTGCAAAAAGTTTCTACTAAGAGATGTAACAAAATTACAAGATTAGTTTTCTACATCACTACAAAAGTATGTAATTTTCCTTACTATGATGGGATAGAATATGTCAATTTGTTTCTTGATGAATTTGAAAGTTTAATACCCGAAGTAATGCTAAGGTATACACTTGCTAGATGGTGGGGTACTCATCAGGGAAATATTGGAAGTTGGAGAGAATATCATAGATTGATGAAGAACAGATTTGGCCAAGTAAATACTAGACTCAAAGTAAAATATGATGGCAAGGATGACCCTCGAGGGCATATTTTTAGTTGGACTACGATGTGGGACGAAGATCTAGCACCAAAATGGGTACATACATTCTTTCACATATTAGATGTGGTACCTATAAATTGGTATCTTGAAACCAATATGCATTATGGAACAGCGAATTGGGAATATCTGGTTGAAGGATTTTTAATGACTTTCAGTTTTGAAGATGAATGTCAGTACATACAAGCAGTCAGAGCAACGGATTTTCAAGACTACAACTGCGATAACCTGGACACAGACTGATTGGGCCGCACAATTGGAACATGCAGTAGAATTTTATAATGTGACATCGGAAGAGGCTGAGGAATATCCGTGCAATATTAATATCCTAGATTCATGAAAGGGAGAGAATTTTATAAGAAGCTCAAGACAGAGTGGAAGGAGGACATTATGCAAGAAAATCCATTATGCATAATATTTTCAAAGCTCGATTGTGGTGGCCTACATTGCACAAGGATGCAAAAGAATATTGTAGATCCTACAATGCTTATCAAAGTTTAGGAAGACCATATAGGAGAGATGAAATGCCCTTGAACCTACAAGTGACCTTGCAAGAACTTGATAAGTGGGAAATAGACTTTGTTGGAACAATTAATCCACTAGGGAAGAACACTGGCGTGAGGTATATCTTCACTACAATTGACTCTCCATTCTGCTGACTAAACTTGATAAATGATGCAATGTCTGAATCTCTTTGTGAAGTTCATATTTTAGTATATTTTGTCCAGATTTGGGTGCTTGAATATTTTTATATGAGTGACGAGAGGATTATATTGCAAGAACCATTGAGGGCATTAGTGAAGAATTCCAAGTGTATCATCAGAAGAACACACCTTATCACCATCAGGAAAATGCTACAGTTGAAGCTTTTAACAATATTTTGGAGAATTATCTCACCAACGTATGCAATGTCAATAGAAATGATTAGGATTTGAGAATTCCAAAATTATTATGGGCATATAGAATGACCTGCAAGAAGTTGACCGGACATACACCTTTTAGGATAGTTTATGGACAGGAAGCAGTTATTCCTATGGAATATAATGTGCCTAGTCTATAGTTGCGACGGTAAAAGACATGGTACAGCCGGTGATATGTGGAATAAAGGTTGGAACAATTTTTTGTTCTTGAGAAAGAAAGATCCATTGTAGGATATCATCATGGTCACAGCAATTTTACCTACCTAACATAGCGAAATATCAAGCACTTCTTAATATTCAATGAAGGGGACCTAGTGCTGATGTATGATAGCAAGTTTAGGAAGTTACTAGGAAAGTTCCAAACCCATTGGTTGGGACCATATATTATCAAACACATCTCAGAGGGAGGTGCAGTTCAGCGTGCAAAATTGGATGGTCAGATGATGCCAGGATGAGTGAATGGAATTAGATTAAAGCTATACAGGTAAGACTATGTCCCTATAAATTCACACTAACTATATGAATGTAAAGCTGTCTTAGTGCCACATGTAGTTGAAAGGGGGTGCAAGAATATAAACTACTCTACCAAGGAAGGACTTCACCAAATATGGGTTACTCCATGCAACTTAAGAAGATATCACAGTCAGAAGGAGTTACGACAAGGGAGGAACAATTGCGCTATAAAGAAGGGTCTATTGACGTTCATCAGAAATACGACCATTGGAAGTGAAATAGTTGATTTGATAGAAAAATTTGAGTTAAAAGTAATGTGGAAAATACATTTAATGAGCACAACTGGGAAAATATGCTGCCAAATACGCATTTATGAAGTAAATATGAAGACAATCATGGGGTTCGAAATTCAATTTTTTTATAAATATTGCATCCTACTCTACATTTGGACACTTTGATCATTGAGAGTTAGAATTGTGATTTTGCACCTAAGTTTGAGCCGAGCTTTGAGCTGCATGTCCGAGAAGAGTTTTGAGGAGATTACAACAAAATTTACCAGGAGAGGGCTAGGTAGAATCGTGACTACTAAAACGTCACATGAGACGAGTTTGAGGTCATCTAGGAAGTAGTCTACTGTAGGAGAAGTGAATAAAAGAAACTAAAGAAGCCCGCTATCAGCCAATCACCCAGGAAAAACATTACTAAGGACAAGAGAACTAAGGAGCAGCTTGATAAGCTGAAGAAACCAATGGAAATCCAAGAGAGTGATGAGGAGGAAATTGCCGCAGATATCATAGAAGAAATCTTGGTGGAAGAAGTTGAGCCCATTTCCAGGTTGTCGCCATATATCCTGTCGAGAAAGTTGACTGCAAAACCAACGAAGGACTCAGAAACTGCCAAATTCACTGGGTTTACACCATTGCGACGAGATGAAGTAGCATTTGAGGTAGAACTATTGGTGAAGGTACCTAAATTAGGAATGGAGGACTGGGATTTAATGACAGGAGTAAGCATCCCTAGTTTGGGCCGAATTGTTACTTGCATGCTATATATTATGAGGAAATTGATATTACCATATTAGAGCCACATACGTGGGCTACATGGATCCAACAGGTCGGGTTGTTAAATATGTTATATGTTCCACATTTTTGGCACAGTAACGTCAACACAATTTGTGTGTGCCAACTTTTGGCATTAGTGCATGATAGATGTCTATGGTTGGGTGCAAGAATCCATATTGGTAATATGCTCATTAGAAGAATAATCGCATAACCATGCCAAGGAGTAAACCCTACAGACAATTTTTTCGAGAAAATTTGGGATAAGGCAGTTGTGGAGGCAATGAAGGAAACATATGGAATCATAAAGAAGTCTCAAGGATATGATATCAACATGATCAATGATCAAGATGTGCTCTTCGCCGCATACATTTTGGCTAGAAAAATCATGAGGAAGTTTATTGCAAATGAGGTGAAAACACCAATATTTTCTTTGACTACGCAGTGCAGAAAAGGAGTCCAGTATAATTGGACTAAATATTTTTGTAAGGAATTTATAAATGATTTCTGATATGTGTAGGAGAATGGAAAGAAATTCCACTACACGTGGTTCTTTATCTTGATAGAATTGATGGCATGGAAAGAAACCGAGGAGTCATAATTCACCGCTGTGGATCCAGACATATACGAAGCTGTGAGGTATGCCTCGCTGTCATTTTCTAAGGACCTTGATCGGCCGAAGGAAAACAAGATTTTTTGGGTATTTTTGGAGATGGATTTATGAACTATGGTGAGTTAGTGGCCTAGGCTCTCACTAGTATTCTTTGAAGACTATCACATAATTGCATATTTTAAGGCATAATTTCATCTCGTCTATCTCAATGCATGGAAGGACCTTGACAAGTAATGGTACAATCTATCCTATTTGGTCACGGGGGATGATATTATGCAGTTTCATTAGGGGAATTTTTAGGTCTAAAATGGGCCTCCTAAGAAAAATGTACAAAAAAAATAAACTTTATAACAACCAATAGGATTCAAGATGATGATGTCAACCATGGGGGATGATTCACCATTTTTTAAATAAAAGGGTAAAAATATTAAAAAATAATAAAATAATAAAACTACTTTTTCAACTCGTATTTTCAACTTATCTCCCAAAAGTTTTACTCAAATTTCAAGCGGGAGTACTCGTTGGATGCGAAATTTAATTCCTCATCCAAGGAGTACCCATGTTGCATACTTTCGATGAACTCTACTACACGAAAAATGAGAAATACATAAAAAACATGATTGTAATCACGTTTTTTTTTATGTATTTCTCATTTTTCGTGTAGTAGGACCCATCGAAAGTATGCAACATGGGTACTCCTTGGATGAGGAATTAAATTCTGCATCCAACGAGTACTCCTGCTCGAAATTTGAGTAAAAACTTTGGGAGATAGGTTGAAAATATGAGTTGAAAAAGTAGTTTTTTCATTTTTCCCTCTAAAATTTGATGATGTCATCAAATCTTATTTGATTTTTTCCACTATTATTTTATAATTTCCTTAGGAGGCCCATTTTAGACCTCAAAATTCCCCTAATGGTAATCCAATGGTCAAGTGATTGGTTGACTCCAACCATGGAAGGTGCAGAGACAAAGCAGGAAGGAAATAGTGGGAAAGCCACTACCGCAAAGAAGGACACCAAAGGAAATCTAGCTGGAGAACCCCTAGGGAAAGGCATATAGAAGAGCACAAGCAAAGTCATAGAGAAGGAACCCAGGAAATAAAATCAAAGGGGTAATAATAAAGAAATAAAGGAGGGGACCAAAAAATATGGTGAAGAGGCCAAAGAAACAGAACCAGAACAGGGTGGCCAAGATCCCTTTGAAGATACCAAAACAATAGACCCCAAGTTTATTGTAAGGTAGAGAAAAATACCTACTGTGGGAGGTGCGCGTAAGAAGCACAAGTTTGATAGATCAGCAAGAATAGGGCAGATGGTCCTTACTAAAGAGGACATTGATGAGATTGGTGACATGGTGCTACATGTCATTGAGAACTTATGGAGTAACATTGAAGATCAATACAAGTATGTATTGACGAAAGTACAATAGGGTATCAATGAATTGAAAGTACAAGTGAGCACCGTTCAGGTGAGTGTGACTCAAGTGAGCGTGGTAGAAGTGAGTGTGACTCAAGCAAGCATGGTACCATAGAGGCAGTAAGGCCATGAGTTAGTACTAACTCCTGAGCTTTACATTTTGTAGGTACCTGGTGGGGAATTTCATTTTGAGAAGAAAAAATATCCTAAGTGCACCAAGCAGTGGAACACCCTTAGTTTGAATCTTGTTGCGTTGTCCATCTAGACGCTACATTATTTTCACCAAGGGGTCACAAATGAGTTGAAAGTGCATGAGCAAAGCGCTTTGATGGTAATTAAGGAAGTCAAGCAGGACAACAATAATATGTTCAATGACATGAATTAGGCGATCAAGGACCGTGATGAGGCAATTCAACACAAAAATCAATTGGAAGAGATTATCTCCAAGATGTGCAGCAAGCTACCCGACCTCAATATCCAATCTGAGGTAGCCCCAACGGAAAATATTACGAAGCTCGCCATAACAATCAAAGATTCCAAGAATGAAATGGACAGGGTCAATTTTGAGCTACAGGTACATATTAATGAGTTGCAGATCAGGTTGTAGATAACCACAATGCTAGAGGTGCACAAGAAGCGCAAAGCAGATATGAAGGTTTCACTAGAAGGTATATATACCACAGTCAAGTAAAGTGGCAAGCTATTCAAAGACACTATGGAAATATGGACCTCATTACAGGAGGATCCACATGTTCAACAAGCTTGAATTAGAGACTATAGAAAATATAAAACAATTTGAGGACATCAAAGTCATGGCGAGGACCCTAACACCTGCACAACGACTCGCCCGCATATGGGAAGGAAAGAATATTCAAAATCAGATCGAGGAGCCGTGAATAAAATAATAGATAATTACAACATGAATGCAACCATGGAAAGATGAGGTCCTTTTACTGTCTTAGATAGTTGACAAGAAGCTTAAGGATATGCGTTGGAAGTAGAAGCAAGTACTGCAAAGTGTCAGAAGGCCGACTACAGAGAAGCTACTAGAAGAGGTACGCTAGGAGAAAACGTAGTTTACATCAATAATTCAACCACTGAAGGACTCCTACACCAACATTGAAGCAAATACTAAGGGTGCACTAGCTGAGTGACTCAGGATGAGTCACATTTGAGTGTCGGGGGCATGTTGGGCAGTGCCCGACTTGGTCTAGTTTTGAGTTAAAAACTCCACATTTTCAGGAATTGGAGAGCACAATCTAGAGCAAATAAATAAATCACGCGTAGTTAAATATTTTCACAAATTTTAGGAGTTTTTGGGGCTTTAGGGAAGGTCAAAGCCCCTATTTTTGTAAAGGGATCAGGTTGTTTTTTAATATTTTGAGCTCTGCCCATGGTTTGCAGACCATGGTATTGTAAGAAAGAAAGCTATATAAGGGGAGAACTTAGTGATTCAAGTGATAATAGAGGGTAGATAAAGATAGATCCATCACTAAATTATATATATTTTTAGTCTATTTTGGGTCTTCAGAAAAGGCTCCACAATTGTGTTCACAAAGGCATTAGTTTGCAGTGTGCAGACCACACACAATTGAGTGCATGCGTCAAAGAAATATTGTACCAGAAAGACACATTATCAACAAAGAGAAGGAAGATTCTGAAGTATCTCTATGTTATTTGTGCAAACTTTCTATTATTTATCTTTGAAGTTTTTTATGTATCAGAAAGTATTGTATGACCGAGTATGCATAGCGAAGTATTTGATGTTGTTTATATGTGTTGATTAGTGTATAAGGCTAACAAAGGTGCAGTGCGCAGTAGTAGTAATTGATACAAAAAGTAGATAATTGCATCTGCGCTGTTCAGGAAAGCATAAGGAAGAAGCATCACAGTGAATCCATGTCCTAATATCCCTATGGATGCATAAACCTGGTTCTAGCATCCTTTTTTACGGAAATCAAACCTATGGATATATAATTTTCCCCAAGTGTGCTGGACAAATTTAGAACAATAGATGAAAGAAATTGTATAAGAACATGTACTTGTGATCCTTCGCTATTCTCAATCTCCCTTTTCACTTCCATCGCTCTCAATCAAAACTGAAATTGCTTGATTGGTACTTGCAATGGCTAAAAAAAGACAAAAAACGACATAAAGGCATATGATCTATTCATATTAATCAAACTAAATTGATTGCATTTGAAAATACATATATAAAATCATGAACACATGTATTAGGAAAGGAACAAATCTCTTTATTATAATGTAGAAGGAGGAGTTACAACGAGTTGGCTCGATTCAATGTAAAATCACTCCATATTTAGTCCTATCCTCATCACATCAACAACATAACTCTAGCATCATAACATTACTTGCAAACAACACCTCAAAGAGTTATAATATTACCAGCATAAATCTACAATTCAAACTCTTACTCCGTTGTGCACTGTGTTCAGTGCTCAATTTATAAGAAGTGAGGGTGGTTTGGCATTAATTTTTTATCAAATGGATTTTGAATAAATGGATGAGGAAGTTTCCTTGTTCAATGGGATAGGATGATAAGTGATTTAATTTCTTCATGGTGTTCATATTCGAGGTTATCAGATAGTATGATAGCTAGAAAAAATTCTAGAAGCCACTGGAAAGTGGGAAGATTCCTGGAATCAATTGAACAATTTGCTCCCAGTTAATGAACATGTTGTTAAGTGGGCCTAGATGCTCTGCAACACTGCATTGCATGGGAGTAAATTCTTTGCAAATCACTTACTACATTCTTAAGGTGCGTTGATGGCTCAATGGAGTATTCCAACTAGACTTCAAGCAGTGAAACTTTCATCGATAAAAAACAATAATGGGATGAATTTTTTAAGGAAATTAGCAACTGATTTAGAGTATGATAGACCCTAATTATACTGATATGAGTTTCTAGAGTGATGCAAAAATATACCTGTAACAGCTACCCCCTAGAGCATGAAGTCAAAAATGACAATATTGAGTGATATTCTTTACGATGTGATGAGTATGATTTGAAGTGGATGGTGACCTGCATCAATTACAATACATTACATCATGATATATTTTTCATCTTTGACATGAATTTCTGAGGGAGGTATACCCATACACAACGCATAAAATATCATAACATCAGAAGGTCGTCTACAGATATAGACCCATGATAGGATGACCATCTGTGTAAAGCCATTATATGGATGATGTGGTACTACTCCTGAAATGGCAACCAAGATGGATGAAATTAGATCAGGTGTCTTCTATCTCATTCACTCGATCGATCAAGTACGAGTCTAACCATGTGAATATGCGATCTGAAGTTGAACATGGGAAGACACCACTGATTACCAACCAATGATGTAAGTCATTAACAAGCGCGAGAGAAACCAACAATGATGATAATGGATCTCAAGGTACTACAGTATAGTATGCATGGTGTGAATATATGATTTGATGTCGAACACCATACAAAATCTTTTGGTCGAAGGCTAGTGATATCAACCTATCATCAAAAGCGAGAAATTTTTCATTGATGTATGAAAGCTCCTAGGTACTGGAAGGGTGTTTCTAAGCTAACTTCCTAGACGATGAGATAATGTCGACAAGAAGTGAATCATCACAAGAGGGCCTTGATGTATTCCCATCAACAATAGGAAACATGAATAATGATTTCAAAGACAGGATGTAACTAATGAAGCAATGATTGAGGATGGCAGTCATGAAATGAAGGTTTATGAGTATTGAAAAGGATGAGGAATTACTGAGTGAATTCTCTTGAACATATCAACGACACTGAATGAGTTGGAAACATTCACCCAAAACCAAAGTGATGGATTGTGGGATATACCATAGGTATGATAGACCATCAAGCAGATAACCCAACCCAAAAGTCACAAATATGAAGAGAATGAGTGTCATGTTCAAGAGCGACTTGTTACCATAAAGTGATTTATCCCTTTCCAATTCTCCCCAACCATTGTTGATGAGTAATTATTTATTTTTTAACAAGATTGAGGAGGATAACATATGCTTGATGTATAATTCCACCCTTTGGGTGAATCCCTTTCTATGTGATGTTTTAACAAGTCTAGAGAAAGTGAAACTCAATCTTGTCATGATGGAAAATTCTGTCACTATTTGATGTTTTAATGAGTCTAATGACAATGAAAAAATGGTCCTTTTTCATGTTTATAGAGTTTGAAAAAGGGATGAAAAGAAAACTCCACAAGTTATTTTTCGTAAATTTGTTTCTCAGATCCGAAAAAGCATAAAATAATACCTTAGAGAACCTCTTAGCCATTTTTGACTAGGGCGTTTTAGTCATCAGTAATTTTTTCTATTTGTAGATGACTAAATACTTGTCCTAGATTTCTAGAAACAAGATTCATGAATATTGTGAGTTTTAGAAATTTCACTGCCTTCATTATCCTTAAAATAAAATTTTCACTATTTTACTACCCTACCATTCCATGGTTAAACTAACACTCATAAAAGACCCCTCATGGGCTCATGCCACTCATCTTTATCCTATTTCCCCACCCATAACCTAAACACTTTGTTTTTCCTTTGCCTCATCCCTCCATTTCCATCTAGGATTGCCAAACAACCTACTCCTTCTCATGTTTTCTATAGGGTAATATGCTTGGGTGTTGGTTATTAAATATCCCTCTCAGGTCCTTCCGGTGCCTCAGGTAGATAGTCAGATTAGATGTAAAGTTCACAAAGATGTTGCATACATGTTCATGCTAATATCTATAATCGAAAAGTAAGATGGAGACATTAACTCTTTATGGACTGCAGATCCTATGGAGAAAGCCAAGCATCGAAGTAGAGACCCTTATTCATAGGCTCCAAATCTATATCCTACAATCAATCAAAGCACCCGCGTAATCCCTACAAAAATATAGCTTCTTATCGATTAAACTAGCATATAAGAAACATAAAACAATACAGATCTAAGAAATCCATATCATGCTACATAGAAGATTGAAAAACAATTGTGACACTGATGCATTGAATGGACAAAATAGATACAGTTCTATTGATTTATCAAAAAGGAGGATTACAACATTTGCACCAAGCCCTCCTCAATATTCCAATTCCTCTCTCTCTTTCTCTATCTCCGAGTGTGATGATGCTCAAGGAAGAAAGCTCTCAATGAACTTCGCCTATCTTCAAGCCTCACACTACAACAATGAAATTCTGTTGCATGTATAATCAAACCTTCGACCTTAGACCAAGAGCTCATAACTAGATTTTATAGGAGATGGAGAGGACAAACCTTGCCAACTCTTTCAACCTGTTGAAATTGGGAAAGATGTAGATGTGTCCTTCCTTTCCTTTGCTTTTGCCTTCTATAAGAGTTTAGTTATGTTTGGCAATGCCTAATAAAAGGTATGTTCCATTTAGTTTCTATTTTGAACTGATTCCCTTTTGAGAGAAAGATGGAAATGCCAGTCAGATTTCTGCAAGAAATTTCCCTTTCCACACTTAAACATGGTTAAAGATGCCCCTTGGGCAAGACAGAGTGTTACCCTAGGAATTAACACCCCCTTTGCATGGCTGATGTGTGTTATGATGTTGTCTAGTTGTTTCTGGGGTGCGTTACCTTGGAAAAAATGGGTCTTGTCTAGGTCATTTTATTCCTTCCATGTTACCTTCTCCTCTAAGCTAATGAGGAGTTCATTTGTCCTGTAATAAATGCCCCCTAAAGTCTGAGGTCAGAGATGAAGATGATGGCTGAAATAATTTATAACAAGTGTAGTAGAATGAGAGGAATTGGAGGACTGAGGAAAACCTGAAACAACAACATATGTCAGAAAATATAATATTTGTTTTGAGTCGAGCATTCCCATGCTCAGTAGCTAATCAACATGATTTCTATAGAATAGAGATATGAACACTATGTCCACTGATAAGCATAACATTAGAGTTTCTATCATAACAGGATCAAACTGAAAAGGTGTCTCCAAAAACAATATCACAACTTGGGAGAGGAAACACAATTGTAATGGTGTAACCCCCAGCCCAAGGTCTTGGTCGCCACTTTACTAAACTGCATATTTCCATACATGTGAATGAATGAGTTGTAGTTGAATATGTAGGAAATTTCTTGATTACCAGTAAATAACAAAAACTGTTAATAGATACGAGGGTGGCCACCGATAATGATGATTGTCCCCAAGATGCACCGTACAATCTAGCGAGTGTGAATAAAAAGGAGTTGATGTCGAATGCACATAGAATAATTCGATCATGAGCCAATAATGAGAATCCAAAACCAAACAAAAGATGACCTACCACTGATGTCTGCGAGTATCTGGGTACTAATGTGTTTCTAGATCAATTTCCTAGATAAGATGCTAAAGTCGATAGGAAAAGATCTGTGAAAAGGTAGGCATTGAGGCATCCTACATCAGTTGACATGAAATAAGAAAAGATGATTTTTTTTTATGGAAATAATTAATAGCAAGTGCGAATAACTGACGAAAAATAAATTCTGGTATATGATGGCTTTGGTTGATACAAGGAGCAGTAGATAGCGGGATCCTCTTGAACAATAAAAGGCACTCTAACAAGGTACTAGGCAGCTTAGGCTTAATGAACACCAAAGAGTATTAGGATTCACCAATGCAGGAACACTGGGAGAAAAAGGCTAAACTCATAGATGGTAGGGTTCGTCTAAATGCGAAAGAGTTTTCTGGGAAGTGCCATGTTCAAGATTTTGTGCTACGAAATCGACCTTTTGAAAATGTAACAGAAGAAGTATCCATGTTGTTGAAATTTTTTCTCCGTCTGATTAAGTTTAATGAGTCTAGACAGGTAAAATCAGTAATTTTTTCATATTTAGAGAGTTTGAAAAACATCGTAAAAGACAACTCCATGGGGTACCTTTGTCATGTTTGATAACTGGGCACGACAAAGGGAGAATAGTAAGCTAGAAATAGTTCATTTTCTGTGATTTATTCCATTGAATATGGAAAAGGGATAAATCTATGTTTGATGGACATCTGCCTCATTTTGTTATGAGTAAGAGGAGACAAAGTAAAATCAATGTTCTTTGTGAAATTTTAACAAGTCCAACAAGGAAAAGCTCGGTGCTCTCCATGAAATTTTAATGAGTCACATGGAGAAAAACTCAGTTACTTTTTTCTGTTTAAAGAGCTTTGAAAAAGATAAAAAGAATGGCTCATATTCCTTTGTCGTGGCAGTTTAATGAGCCCGATGAAGGAAACTCAGGGTTTTTTTTCATTTTTATGAGTTAGAAAAAGTCCCTAAAAAGAAAGCTCGAAACCGGGTCGAACATGGTTAGATCTGCATATAAACATTGGCAACCCATCAGAGCATCGGTAACATATAAAAACCAATAGTTGCGACAAAGTGTAGCATGAATTTACCAAGTTTTATCAGACCAGCTGAGTGAGTCTTACCTCCAGAATGGCTATAAGAAGGCAACAGACCTTCATTTTCACTCTGTTGAGTGTTGTGATAGAGCTCTGGAGTAAAAAAGTGGTGAAACTTCAGCTGCCGATTATGGATGAACCGAGCAACGGTTTTTAACTTCGCGAGATCCAGGTAAGAGCTTGAACCTTACTCTATCATTTCATTATGTTTTTAGTATGTTTTTCTGGCTAGAAATATTGATTTTAGGAGGCCCTAAAAAATTAAGCAGCTAACGTGGGAGCTTAGTGTTGTGCCCGCGTTAAACGCACTTCCCGAGAATATACAAAGCGTTAGCACACACTGTATGGCACTATAGCCCGCGTTAGCCAACAAATTTGATTTAATAATTTTTTTTTAATCATTCTAAAGTGTTCCATCCAAAATCTAATCCACTGAAAATGTTGCTTGTGCAGGTGTGAGGCTACTTACCATGAGAATTTGGCGCGAAAGGGAGCATGAGAAGGAAGAACACGAAATGGTTACTGATGCAGCTACGTTGCTAGTTCTCCGCAGATGTGGATTGTTGAAGTATGCTCAGTTGGAGCTGATGAGAGGGTAGGAGGACCTTCTGAGGTGGATAATCCAGTAGTGGGATGACCGTCAACATGTCTTTCATATCAGGGGTAATGAACTCTCGATTGAGAAAGATGATATTTAATTTTTGACTGGCCAATCATGTAGAAGACCGAGGCCCAATCTAATGGGTTCTAGGGCTGATCCCCACACTACTACTGATTTGATCCATACCCACTGCATAAACAATACTGTGGCAGTAAGTAACTGGGTGCTTATTACATGGGTGGTAGCGAGACCATCGAGGTCTCCCTTGTGGATGATAGTTCACTTGGCCGGGGCCAAGAGTCAGCACGTGGTCACCAAGGCCCAGGTATTGTTAGCATTGGATTTTATGCAGCCTCAGGTATTTGATTGGTGTGAAGGTGTTGTCCGCCAAGTTCGTGCAGAGTTAACAACATGTAAGACCTAGACCTAAAGAGAGTTTGGGTATGGCACACTGATTGTATCTTTCATACTAGAGCGGGTGCCAGCTATGAGGCCAAGAATGAGCACGAATGTAATGGGATCATGGGAGCCAAGACATGCTCGTTGGGCAGCTTTGATACTGCAGACTAGAGAGGGTCCACTCCATCATTGTTTTGATGATGGATTGTTCGAGTGGCCTGAAGACCAGATCATAATGATTGAAGATTAACCCTATGCAGGGATGAACTATACAGGAGATCCAGAGTTGGATTGCCCCCAAGCACTCAGTGGGGCTTAAATGGTAAGAAAGATGTTGATCAGTGTAGTTTGAAGTATTTTTGTATCTTTTGAATGTTTGTGCAATTTTTTTGTTTAATGGGTGAAAATGTTTTTGACATGAAGCTTGTTGCTTGACAGAGATGTAGCACCTGTCCATCCAGCCGGAGCCTCTCACTATGCAAGGTGAGGAATGCAGCTACCTGGGGCTGGCGCAGTAGCAGAGGCTGCAACAGTCACCAAAGAGGGTGACGACACACAGATTTTGCATGAGCTTACTATAAACCGTGAGGGTTTAAGTATGGGTGTGACGCCTCTTCCCATGAGAGAGATCCCGATTCATTTGCAGTGACATACCATGGGTGTGCTAGAGAGATACTTGGTGCCTCTGAGGAGGATAGCCAGAGCAGTTGTTTGCTATTTTGAGCAACATGCTTAGTAGGAGGAGTGGATAGATTTGTAAATGTCATAGTGAGGCTTAGCGAAGCCAATTTTTTGTAAAACACCCATGTTTTGAGAATTTTTTTGATGTAATCTTACTAGACATGACATATATATATATATATATATATATATATATATATATATGTATATGTATATATATATATGTATATGTATATATATGTATATGTATATATATATATATATGTATATATATATATGTATATATATATATATGTATATATATATATGTATATATATATATATATATATATGTATATATATATATGTATCTATGTATATATATATATGTATCTATATATATATATATATATATACATATATATAGACATATATATATATATAGACATATATATATATATATATATATATATATATATGTATCTATATATATATATATACATATATATATCTATATATACATATATATATATATATATATATATATATAGATATATATATATATATATATATATATATATATATATATATATACATATATATATCTATATAGACATATATATATATATATATATAGACATATATATATATATATATATATATATATATATATATATATATATATATATATATATATATATGTATATATATATATATATATATTTTAAAAAAAAAAATTTCCGTGTGTTTTTTAACATACAGTGTATTTGTATAATATATACTCATGTAGAACTCTTTTTATAAAAAATGGGACAAATTCCAATCTAACACATAATTTGCCAATGAATCAGCTAATTTATTAAATTCTCTAGGAATGTGCTCTCAAATGAAATGGTTTTAAAGTGACGTTCTAGAAGTCGTACCCTTAAGAAATAACATAAGAAGACTGGATGAAAGACGCGATAATGATTATTTAACTGCATAACTACATGTTGGGAATCTAACTTGACCACCGAATTGGAGATTCCGTGAGATTCAGCTTCCGTGAGGAGTTGTATCACCAACATGTATTTAACAATGTTGTTGGTGGCATTTCCCAGGAAGATTCCCTTGGAACCAAGGAGTTCTGACTCGGGTGTGTATAGGACCTAAGCAGCTGACGCAATGTGCCTAGTATGACACGACTAGCACCATCCGCATATCCAACGTATGACAAAGATAACAAAGGAATATGCGTAAAAGAAAAGAGTGTGCATGAGAAAAACACTCTAAAACCCAAAATATCTAGAGACATCAAAGCAAAGGCAAAACTGATATACATAAAATTACAACACATATGCCTAGTGGAGAACTAGGTGAAATACTTCTTCAGATAGAGCCCGTTGTGGGGCTCCGTGAGTGGAATTTCATTATAGTCCTGAAGTTCATAAGCTCCTTTTTAGAGGACTTTGGTGACTATGTAAGGACCAAGCCATAATGGTTGAAGTGTTCCTACCCCCAAGAGGTTGTGTCTCTGATCATAGAGTAGAACGAGATCACCTCCTTGGAAAGAATGAGGCTTGATAGATTTGTCATATTGAGCTTTGACTTAGCGCTGGTGAGCTTCAAGTGCTAGTGTGGCATCTCGACGAGTTTCATCCAAGTGATCGAGTGATAGCAAGCGCTCTTCTATGGTAGTGGTGCTAGGTAGGAGTTCAACAGCAATATTGAGTGATGGAATCTCACACTCGATTGGGAGTACTACTTCCAGACCGAATGAAATTTGGAATGGCGTGAAGCCTGTAACTGTTGTGACTGACGTTCAGTATGCCCATAACACGGAATATAACTTTCAATGCCATGTGGTTTTATGATGGTCGACTAACCGACGAATCATGGTTTTGAGGATGCCATTTACGGCTTCGACTTGACCATTTTCTTGTGGGTAATATGATGAAGACTAATTTTGTTGAAAACCTAGCATGGAAGCTAATTTCGTCATAATATGGTTCTAAAAATGTGATCCATGATTTGTGATGATTGAGAGGGGTACACCGAAATGACAAATAACTTGATTGAACAAGAATAGAGCAACGGTTTCTCCATCGGCCCTAAAAGTGGGAATGGCTTCAGCCCATTTTGTGAAGTAGTCGACCGCAACTACAATGTAGTTATGTCCATCTACAGAAGTGGGATTGCATGTAATGAAGTCAATTACCAATTTAGCGAAAGGGCCAATAGAGAAAACTGGATGGAGAGGGGCGGGGTGGACGTGCATTTTCTTCGTGAAAATTTGACATGAATGGAACTTCTGGACCGCTATGATGTAGTCTTTAAACAAAGTGGGCTAATAATAGGCTACACGTAAGATTTTCTGGGAAGCAGCTATGCCAAAAAGATGACCGCCACACGCCCCTGCGAGGCAGTCATTTAAAGCATGTTCTACCTCGTCAAAAGTGAGACAACGCCAAAGAATAGTATCGATACCATGAAAATATAGAGTATCTTTTAGCACGGGATAATGTTTCTCTTGGTGGTGAATACGACAATGTTTGTCAGATGTGAGAGTTGGGTAGAAGCATTGAGTTTGGAGGTAGACCAAAATGTCTCCATACCAAGGATCAGAAGAATCTACTAAGTAGACAGATTCATCAGGAAATGGATCATGAGCTACATCCTCTGGGTCGATTCCGGGAAGGTCCGACAGTAATTCGGTGAAGACTAGAGATTTCTTTGCTTTGGAAACAATGAATACCAAGTCAAATTGTTGGAGGACTATAATCCATTTGGAATATTTTTCTCCAATAACTTGTCGAGACAAAATGTGTCGCATGGGATTCTCCAAAGCAATGATGGTAGTTTGTCACAGTAATATATAGTGTCAGAGTCGGGTGATAGTGAAGACTACTGCGAGAGAGATTTTCTCCACATGTGAATATTGTAGTTCGGGTCCGATGAGGCCTTTTTTAAATTAATATATCACATGTTCGCTATCATCATTGTGAACTTGAACCAGGACCATTCCAAGTGAGGATGGTGAGGCTGCCAGGTAAAGGAGAAAGTCGCGTGAGTAGTTGGGGGCACTAATAAGTGGGGCAGAAACAAGTTCTCATTTCAAGGCATCAAAAAAAAGTTGAGCTTGGTCATCGCACAAATATAGTGTTCCTTTCTTTAATAAACGCATAAAGCCTTTCATCATCTTGGCATGGTTTACTATGAAACGACGTAAAATTTTTTCCTTCCCTTTCAAATGTTAATGTTGCAAAATGGATTGTGGTGCGGGAAATTCGATGATTGCTTTAACCTTATCAGGATCAACCCTAATCCTATGCTTGGAGACAATAAAGCCCAGAAGACATCCAGACTCCAAAAAAAATACGCAGTTATGTGGATTTAGACATATATTGTAGAACCTACACTGAGCGAAGATTTGTTTCATATGCGCGAGGTGATGGGATCGCTTCTTGGAATGAGCTGGAAGGTCATCCAAGTAAGCCTATACAATATGCCTAATATCATGAAAGTCGTAGTCCATAGCCCTTTGAAAAGTTGCTCCTGCATTCTTTAGGCTGAATGGGAGTTTATGATATGCAAATGTGCCCCAAGGACAGATGAAGGCGGTTTTATGTTGGTCATATTTTTTAATCGCAATCTGGTTATATCCCGAGAAACCATCCATAAAGGAAAAAGATTCACATCTGGTGCAATCATCAAGGATTTGATCTATGCATGACGTACGATAATTGTCTTTTGGACAAGCGGTGTTCAAATCGTGATAATCAACATAGACCCGGATGGTGCCTTGTTTTTTGTCTATGAGGACTGGATTGGAAACCCATTCTATTAAAGGAACGGGGTAGATGGAACCAACGTTTAGAATTTTTTCGACTTCAGTCTTAATGGTGGCCGCTTTGTGCTTGTGGACAATTCGGAGTCTCTGCTGAACAGGTTTGCATTGTCATAAAATTTGATTTCATGCTCAACTATAGACGGATCTATGACAGGAATTTCATCGTAAGACCAAGCAAACACATCGCGAAATTCATTAAAAATGGATGTGAAGCATGCAATTTCCTCGGGATTGCAATCTGCTCCAATCTGAATGTTTTCCACGATATCCATTTTGACCGATATATCAACGAGCATAGTCTTTGAAATATTACCCATGTTCCCTACTGAATCAATAGTTTGAACAGTCATGTAAATGGATGGAATGATCTTAGGTGCATCAAAATATGGGATTAGAGTAGTTATCGTGTCCGAATCGAACATCAAAGCGCGATGGTGGAACTCTCCCCAAGAGCATTCTTCTAGAGACATTACCTCTCGAATAGCTTCATCTGTAGATAGGAATTCATTGAGGATATCATTAGAAAGAACCGTGATGGGTGGGAGGTTTGTACCATTGGTTGAAACCAAAGCTGTGGAGGGTTCAGATGTTATTTGGATGGCTTGATAAGCCAACTTTACTGGTGAGAGTGGCATATGATCTCTGTAGGAATCAACGTATGAAGGCGCTGGTAGGATCCATGGGTCGATAGAGCCATCCAAAGTGGTGGATATCATTGCAACCATATGTGGAAGCTCACGCGGTGGGAGAGGAAAGAAACCCATCAAGGAATATGCCTTTAGAAGACGGGTACCAATATTGATGTATGAGTTAGGAACGCCTCCTAATAGGGGTACAGTGCTACTTGGTAACGTGGAATAATCAGGGGTGAAAAGGGATAACTGATCCTCTGTGACTATTTTCCCATCCAATGGAAAGAGGATGAGGTAGAAGAGTGAAGAAACAATGGTAGTCATTGCGTAAGACCAATTGCGACCCGAAAAAAAATTATAGTCGAGATGATGATCTATGACTTCTATGTCCACCGTTTTTTTTTCCCACTAAGGGAAATGGGAAAGATAGCAAGGTAGCCTTTTGGGAGGAAAGTGTGGCCATCGAAAGCTTTAAAAGAATTCGATGGCAGAGAGAAAGTAGGAGAACCCAAAGTGAGCCAACAAGTAGTTTACATAACGCAGGTCGAAGAACCTTCGTCTATGATAGTACGATGGATTGGTCTCCCTTTCGACACAACTTGCACCTGGAATGCAAGTTGGTGTGAGAGGCGAGGTTTATATTTCTCCATGTCAAAGACAACTAGTGTAGAATCCTGGGGGTAAATTCCACCAATGGCCGAAAGCAAGGCTTTCCTTTGTGTTGGGAAACTTTGCAATACTTTGAGAGTAGACATAGCTGATGGTGCTTGCGCCAAATATTATACAATGTTGTAGTTTTGGGCAGCACATGCAGAGGTGTTATGAGTCATGCGTCAAAGTGTCCCTTTGGGGGGACGAATCTCGGGGTCAGAAGCAAGGCGCTAGATATGTAAATCGTTGGGCGGCAGTGGATTTGAACTAGTACCAAGTTTCTGAGTATCAATGACATGATTTCCATAGAGTTTGTCTTGTTTCTAGAGTTCAACACTCTCTACACCATAAATGGCATACGATCCTTCACCAAAAGGATGTGTGCCACCATTAACCCTTTGCGGGGGTTATGGTGGGTTTGCAACCATGTGTTGTTGTTGCTGGTGTGGATTAGGGAAGGGATTATGAAGAATGGAAAGTGTCCTCCTAGAGTCCTTGTTTATGATAAAATCTGTGCATTCCTGCAGCTGAGGACATTTTTATGTTTAGTGGTCCTCTGGACATATTTTGCAAGGAAATTTCATGGGTTTCTCCTTCCCTTTGTCGATTTTAGCTGTGTTTTTCTGATTGGGATTATTCTGATGATCTAAATGCTCTTCCGAATAAGAGGAATTTTTCTTGTTCTTCTTGTTCTTGCCACTAGTTTTTTGTGAAATTTTCACAGAATTTACCTCAGCAGTAGGAAGAGTAGTCGATTGGTTAGGGGCGATGACATCCGAAGATGGTTGGGAGGTTTACCCACTAGGCTGTTTTATGGCTACGCTGGAGATTTCACCAATGAGATCGTCGGCGTGTGCTCCAGGTTTCTGAGTAGTGGGAGGATTCAGATTACCAAAAGCATGGGGGAGTAGATCATATAGTGTGCCAGATTGCAAATAGATCAGATCTAAATGTTGTGCGCAAAGAATGGATTTATCTTCTATGACCGCACCGGATAGAAAAATGTCCTTAGCTAGGGTTGGTAAGAGTGACTTACAAAACTAGTTAGATAAGAGATGATTCGAGATTGGCACTTTGACTAGCCTCCTCCTATGTCTCCATTCATGAATGTGATCGGAGATGTCGGTGGTAGTGTCTTGGTGTAGCAAGGTTAAGAGTTCTGTACCGATTTCATATCTAATAGGTAATTGGAAATTCTCAAGAAATTCCGTAGGTAGGGTGCCAAAAGTGTTGACAACTCCACATGGTAATTCAATGTACCATTTGAAAGTGTTTCATGTGAGAGTGGGGGGAAAAATTCAAAGCCAGATACTATCATCCACCATGGAGTTAGAAACAGACCATAGATGAAAGGTGGTGACATGCGTGGACAGATTGCCCCCTTGTTTCCCGTTAATTTTAGGGATGTCAGACAGAATTTTGTGTGGCACTGGAGGCCAGAGTGGGTTGTGGTTGATGGGATCATTGGTCAGTTTGTAGATGTCGGGGATGTCTAGAGCTGCCAAAAATGGAAATTGCGTGTTTTCCCCTGGATCTAGCCAAGGAAGTATTGGCTGACTATTCGGACCATAGGGTCTGCCCATCAATGTGTTACCAATAGGATAAGTAGGACTTTGTTGATAAAAGTCCCTTGTAGGTGGGGGTGTAGGGATGTATGGTTGTGGTTCGTAGGGTATATTGTACTAGGGGGCTAACAGTTGGTTTCCCTTAGTGTCAAAGTTTCCCCTTTTTCCAAATGGATTTTGGGGTTGGTTTTCCCATATGGACGCAATAGAGCTAGCCGGAGGCATGCTTCTATTTTTATATTTAAATAACGACATAGATCCTATACTAAAATTTTGACCACTTAAAGGAATAGTGTTAAAAATGGGCTGTCTCGTTTGTCCTAATAATTGTAGGGGTACCGAAGTGCCCCCTGTCATGTGTGTGTTGGTGACACTACCCCCTGGTATGGTTTCCAAGGGGTTCGAACTCAACAAAGGGTTCCAACCGAAAGGGTTGCTAAAAGGAACCGAAGTAGCCCCACTAATGGGAGCGGGCACCATGGGTCCTGGTGTAGTCACCATAGGAGTAGATCCCGAAGGATTCATAGATCCACTAGCAGTTGTGGTGACTGTAGTGTTGGGACTAGACATATGCTGGCTACTGGGGCTGCCAATTATTAGCGTAGAACTAATTACTAGTGGGGAATATGGTGGCGAGCCTAGGTTGGTTGCCATCAGCATCGACCCCATGGGTGCAGTTGTAAACGGATGTTGGTGCAGCCAAAGACATATCTTGGCTTAGTGTAATCTAAACTAACACTGGCACCGACAGATCAGTGAGTGGAGGATTGTAAGGAGGTACGATTCCTTCTATAAAAGGATCCTCTGGAAATTCCGTGTGATATGGGGCTATGTGAAAATCAGGGGTTGTCACTGGAGATTGTTTATCTGAAGAAGGCATAGGTTCATCGAGACTCGACTCCTCCTCCAGTGTTAATGGAGGGAGACCTCACTGTCATTGAGACAGATGGCGAGGGTCGAAAGATGCCACAGTGACCTTTTTATTTTTAGAAAATTTTAATTATTTGTGATGTATTATAAAGTCTTAGTGACACCTAAAAAAAGAAAAAAGAGAAAAGGACTTTCTAAAATGAATCAACAAGTAGCCAGAACAGGGTGGCCCTATCGGAGTACTACCATTTTTTGGAGATGAAACCTAGTATCACAATAGCATAAAAAGAGGGTTAGTCATAAACAAAATTATGGTTACTCTAGAGTTTCGCCCGGACCTCAGAAAATAGGTGTAAGAAGTCTTGTGAAGATGAGTACCCTCCCAAAGACCGAAGACAAAGTATTTTCGTCTGTTTTAGGTACCAAGACAACCCGTCCCAGTCACCTCGTGTAAGTCCCTAAAATTTTTGGCAACTAAAGATACCTCAAATCAAAAACATCATCTGGGGGGTCACAATTGTAGATAGCACACTATATGGGAAGAACACTTAGATCCTCGATCTAGTTTCAACATCCCCGAAGGGAACCCCAATATATAGCATGCCCACTGAATGCACTCGAAGGTGGGATACCTTGTCATGCACCCTGGTGTTGTTTCGATCCTAATTCCGGTGGTAGTGGAGTGGTCCCGATAATATGAGTGCAGTAGGATTTCACTTATTAATGACTCTAGTCTCAAGTTTAGGATCTTGGGTGATTTTCTCACTTCTCCTACCCCAAGATCCTAGCCTGAAAAACTTTTGGTGTTAGCTTAGAAAGTGTTATATGATTAATTTTATTATCTCTTGATTCTTAGTGTACTTGATTATTAGTCTTGCGGAGGGGGAGTGCACATATGAAATGTGATGAGACTCCGACTCAAAAAACATGCAGAAATATGCTCTAAATATTCAATTCAATGAAGAGTTTTTTCTACAAGGAGAGAATTCTTTCAATATCCGTGCACCAAACATTCAAATAACACATCTCAACTATAAAGATTAAGACATCTATCTATCTTATCTTAACAAATTTTTAACCAAAATTTTTTAGAATTAATTCAGCTAAGTTCATAAAACTAAAAGAAAATTTATTCTTCAAAAAGTAGATGTGATTGACATTAACTTTTCAAAACAAGAACAAAAGACAAAAATGCTAGCTGGTAAAGAAGCATAGGGATCCAACAAGAGAAGTTATTCTGATGGCCAATAACTCCACAGCCACAGGGAAACACAACAGAGGTTTAAACAATAGATTTTGGTTGGGTAATTCTGGCAAGCAGAGGCTATAGAGAGTTAATATTGAGACTAATGCATTGTATCTGAGCATAGACTGTGTTATAACACTCTGAAACACTTACAGGGGAAGCGTTAGTCAGGGTAAAGTTGTACAGATGGCTAAGTAGGGTCTTATCTAGACTCTATGAGTTTTTGAGATGCTCACTGAGCATATAAATTAGTTGGAAGGATATGTGAGCAGAGGGAAAAAGGTAAAGTCATAGGAACAATCTGGAAACTTGGAGTTTATTCCCTAAAAGAGTTGCCAATTCTACTATAGGGTAATATTCTTGGGTGGTGGTTATTAAATATCCCTCTCAAGGCTTTCTAGTGCCTGAGGCAGACATTCAGATTAGTTGTAAAGTTCACAAAGATGTTGCATACATGTTCATGATAATATCTATAATCGATGAAGTAAGATGGAGGGATTACCTCTTTATGTACTACAGATCCTATGGAGGACACCAAGCATCGAAGTAGAGACCCTTCTTCACTGGCTCCAAATCCAGATCCTGCAATCAATCAAAGCACCCGTGTAATCCCTACAATAGTATAGCTTCTTATTGATTAAACTAGCATATAATAAAAATGAAACAATACATATCTAAGCCATTCATATCATGCTACATATATGGTTGAAAAAAAATTGTGACACTGATGCATCGAATGGAAAAAATCAATACAGTTCTATTGATTTATAAAAAAGGAGGATTACAACCGTCCGTTGCACCAAGCCCTCCTCAATATTCCAATTCCTCTCTCTCTTTCTCTATCTTCGAGTGTGATGATGCTCAAGGAAAAAAGCTCTCAATGAACTTCGTTGATCTTCAAGCCTCACACTACAACAATGAAATTTTGCTCCACATATAATCAAACCTTAGACCTTAGACCAAGAGCCCATCGCTCCATTTTATAGGATATGGAGAGGACAAACCTTACCAACTCTTTCAACCTGTTCAAATTGGGAAAGATCTAGATGTGTCCTTTCTTTCCTTCGCTTTTTCCTTCTATAGGAGTTCAATTATGTTTGGTAATGCCTGATAAAATTTATCTGCCATTTAGTTTCTATTTTGAACTGATTCCCTTTTGAGAGAAAGCTGGAAATTCCGGTCAGATCTCCACAAGATATTTCCATTTTCACATTTAAACACGGTTAACACTGCCCCTTGGGAAATATTGAGTGTTACCCTAGGCATTAACGCCCCATTTTCATGGCTCAGGTGTGTTATAACACTATCTAGCTATTTTTGGGGTGCGTTACCTTGGAAAAAATGGGTCTTGTCTAGGTCATTTTCTTCCTTCCATGTTACCTTCTCCTATGAGCTTATGAGGAGGTCATTTGTCCTATAAAAATGTTCACTAGGTGCCTCAAGCATTGATGGTCTCAAAACTGTCTCTATAGGCTCTTTAGATAAATCAAGTACATTGGATTTTGGATCTTCAATACATAAATTTTTCAAAAACTCTGTTTTTTACAACTGAAGACCCCAAGCCAAGCTTTTAGTCAAAAACCAAGTCAAATGAGCCTCCCACTAGGTCATTAGGGTTTCATAGGTTGTAGGGTTATCCTTGGTTTTTTTGAGCTATGATTTTCCTATGCTAGAGGTTGTTTTAAATGTAAAAGAAGAGCAGCACATGATTTCCCAAGAAAGAGCAGAAAATCTCCAAAGGGGGATACTTTGTCAATTTCAAGGTTTGCACAAGGTAAATGTGCTTGGCATTTCTACAAGAATGCCAAGAGGTAGATCAACAAAGGAAATTGATAAAGTAACTTATGTGTTCCTAAAGGAAGATAGGGAGTAGTTTATGTCCAAGGAGAAAGAAGGTTCCTAAGACTGATTTTTCCAGCAGTGTGCCAAGCAAAGGTCCAATGCAGCAGAACACATGGAGGAGGCACACTAAGTGAAATAAACATGGAAGAAATTTCTTAGAAATTATAAATGAAAAAGGGAAAAAGGTGAGGTGAACTGAACATAAATGGATGAACTTGAAAGGGCTATAGAGAACTTAGAAGAAAACACTGATAATTGTTCTCAAGCATCCCAGAAAACTAGGGTTTTTGTAAGGTGATCAAAGAAGGTAAAAGGGTAAGTTTGGACTCCATAATGTCAGTAAAGGATTCCTGAAGATATCACTATTTGCAAAGATTCCAAACTCATCCCAAGGAATTTTTCATGCCAAAGATGGTCAAAAGAGGTAAAATGAAGCTATTAGGCCTCCATCATGACAACAAAAATAAGATTTTAAGGGGCTACTGTGTATGTCATCCCAGAGTTTTCCAAGGTGAGATTCCTCACTGTTTCAAAGGAAAAAGAAGTAAAGAATATCAGTGAGAAGGGAAGAAACCATGTTTCAAGTCACCCACACTCAGAAATGTCAAAAGGGGTAAAAAATTGATTACAACTTCACAATGCAAGAAAAAAGGGGTTTTGACAGTGCTGCCATAAGGAAGAAATCCCTCAAAAACGTTTTGAGAAGCTTACCATTACTGAATGAGCTAAAGATATGTGGTAGGCTTCAAAAAGGTAGAGAAGGCAGTTTTGGGTTTCTGATATGTCAAGATGAGTGAAACAGACCCTCAGGCTAAAAAATACCCTTTCATGTTTCCAGCAAGATGCCATCAAAAAGGAAAGGGCCATTTAAATGCTTTTTTTAGCCACCTGCAACAAAAGACAAGAGAATATCAGTTAAATGAAAAGGATAAAAAAATATTAGCAAAGCAGGTTTTCTAAGTTCAATTTATTTTCCTAGGTTATAAAAGACCATTTTGTTCTTCACCCAACTCATTGTGCACTTTCAAAGACAACCAGAGCATCCAAGAGAGAAATTTGGGCACTTTAGTCAAATTTTAGGCAAGTCTACATGGTGTTGCGCGTTCAGGTAGGCGCTATGTTTTGTGTCCGGCGCTGAGTGTTCAAAGGATTTTCTAGTGCAAAATTGCACTGTGCTGCACATTCAGAGACATGCGCTGCACGTTCGTGCAGGTGCTTCACATTCACCAGGAAATCTTGACAGGCCTAGAATGCTTTCATGCACTACACTCAGAAGAGCCCGATAGGCCCAAAATACATTCAGGCGTTGTGCCCAGGAGAGCCCGACACCTGAAAACGCGTGTAGGCACTACGCGTTGGGTAGGGAGGACCCAAATCTATGTGCAGGCGCTATGTGTTGGGCATGGAGGACCCGAATATGCATGTAGGTGCTACGCGTTGGGAAAGGAGGACCCGACTCTATGTGTAGGTGCTACGCTTTCGCCTGAAGCTCCTCATTCACCTACAAGTGCCCAAAAAACATCAACAACTCCTTCAAGATGACATTAAAGGACTTTCAAGGGCATTTCAAATTGGTAGGTGGATGTCTTTCCCTTTCCTCTAGTGGATTTTTATGGTTTAATGTCAAAAGGAATTGACCAAACCCTAAGGAGTGAAAAAACCTAATCTCCATGCTAAAAAACCCTGTTTAAACCTCCATCATCTACAAACAAGAATATATCAGTCAAGTAGGGTATGAAGTAGTATGTTTGTAGTGATTTGAAGATTGACCATTCATGAAAGCTTAAAATGCTCAGTCATACGCCTACACCTTACTCTCACTCACTTGCAAAGGATTCCTTTCATCATCATTCCAATTCACTTCTCATATCAAGTTTCACAAACAGAGGTAGGGTTTGTTTAAAAACATCAGTAATCACAATGTCAGGAGAAGGAGAGAATGTTAGTAGCAAAGAAGGCCAAGTGCCTAGGAGGAAGAGACACAGAGGTAGGAAGGTTAATAGGTTTGAACCCCAAGACACTGTGGAGCTTAATGCCTCTTCTATGATTATCACCCGTTTCCAAAATGTAGGGTGTTTTCAGTTTTGTGAAAAATTCCAACAGGTGCAAAGTCACCCTGAGCTCACTAGGTTGTTTATCCTCAACCTACAAAATAAATAAGTGAATCTTGTGTGGTTAGGATTTGAACTATCATCAGATGCCATTTATATTGCTACTGAAATGCCTAATATTAGTGAAAAATGGTTCAAAAGAGCAAAGTTAGACATAAGCTGCTATGAGCCATTTCTCAAACCTAGATACAAAGAAGGATGCAAATCTATCTTCCCTTTTTTACATTTGTTGGAGAGGTATGCACCCTTGATGAGGGTCATCATGAAATATTTTACATGTGAGGGGAGGTACTATAGACTTTACTCCTACAATATCAGATTACTCATGCACTTTACTAGGGTTAAAATGCTTCATTTACCCTACTACCTCTATAGGAGTATTATCAAGATATTCTTTGTTGTACAAAAGAGGAACTACTCCCAGCAAATGGAAAGTTTGTTCCATCACTACTTGATCAAGATGGTTGTGCTACATCAGTTGTAGCAAAAGGGCATACCATGGGAGGTGTTCATTGCTCATGAGGTCTTCATAAACCGACATCCCCATCATCAACAAAATTTTCCCTCATCATCTCATCCTCCTCCCCCTACTCCTCCATCACCTCCCACTGATCATGCTTCATCATCCACACATGTGTCCTCACCTCAAGAAAACCTTCCTTCCTCACCTCTCCCAATGTCTCAGATCAAGAAGGGAGTGACAACGAGAAATCAAATGAAAATGAGCAAGAGGGTGATGATGAATCAAGCCAAAACAAAGCACAAAACATGGAAACTGAAGGTAGTGATGGTGATAATGGTGGAAATGAGACTAGGAGCCATGATAACAGTGAAAACAGTGAGGCTCTTAGTGATGAAGAGACAGGCATTAGTAATGAAGAAGAAGACATGGAGGTAGATGACAAAGAAGATAAGGCAACTGATGAAGAAAGCAACCAGAGTGCTGATGGAGATGAGGCAAAAAATGTTAATGAAGAGGAAGCCATTGAATATAAGGGTAGTGCAGCTAATATTGGGAGTAATGAAGCAAGCATCAGTGAGGAAAAGGACAGCAAGGAGCATGATAGCGGTCTTAATGGCCATGAGGATAGTGAAGACAATGAAACCCATAGTGGTAATGATGATAGTGCAGAAATAAGTGAAGAGGCAAACAATAAGGCTGATATTGAAGATAATGAGGAAAGCAACATTCAAGGTAATGAAGAAGAAAGCACAGAGACAAATTATGGTAGCCATAAAATCCATGAGGACAACAAGGATAACAGTGATAATGACAGTCATGATGGAAAAAATAATGAAGACACTGAAATGGTCACAATCTAACCTCTCTCTTTGACTTACCAAAGAGGAGAAAGGCATGTGTTTGCTACCTCTAAAAGGCAAGGGGCCATGCCTTCCACATCAACAAAGAAGCTAGACAGAGGCAAAGAGAGGGTCACTGTGGGGGATAAGAAAGGTAAGCATGGAACTAAACAAAAATTTGAATTTATTGACCTTGACAGTGAAAATGAAGATGAGGAGAGGGTTACAAGCATCTTGCTCCAAATAAAGGATGCTGAGATCAGAGACCTGAAAAGAAAGCTTGGAATGGAAATGTATAACATTGAGTATTATAAGAATGAAAGCAAGAAGCTCAAGAAGACAAAAAGGGACCTTGGCCTATAGAAAAAGATGGCCAAGCACTATGCATTGAAAAATCAATTTGCAAGGGCCAAGCTCAAAAGAGTCCTTGCTGAAATTAAATAAATCAAGGAGGAAAAAGACTAAGAAAACCTTGGAATTCTTGCTGAAGATTCTCTATAGGCCTCCTAAACCCCATAAGGAAGATATCTAAAATTTTTGGGAACTTTTTGAAAAATTTTGGATTTTTTTTGCTGATTTTAAGGCCTGAAGGTGCAACACCCTTGGTGCTACACTTTTCCCTCAGGCATCCTTAGGAGGAAACTTTTACATTTTTAGAATTCACAGCTCAATTACAACATGCTCACCAAATTTCAGGTCATTTGGAGTTGATTTGGTCCCTCAAAAGGCTCAAAAACACCTCAAATTTTACCTTTCTGCCTAGTTCTCAGGACTAGCGTTGCGCCTTGAGAAGCCATGGGAGATTAAATTTTTGAATAGGTTAATGGAGCCTAATTAGAAACCCAAGGGCAGT
Source organism: Pinus albicaulis (assembly GCA_034641835.2). Classification (NCBI taxonomy): domain Eukaryota; kingdom Viridiplantae; phylum Streptophyta; class Pinopsida; order Pinales; family Pinaceae; genus Pinus; species Pinus albicaulis. The sequence continues at coordinate 1,427,917,603 of CM076575.1, forward strand.
TTTCGAAATTAGACTCAACAAGCTTTCCAACGAGCCATCACAGAGCCATTTCCGACATCGGGAAGGCCATCACAACTTGGCTACAAGTGGACCCAGGTTTCCTGTGCATGCGCTACGCCTTCAAACCTCACTGCTCCGCCCTTTTGTGAAAAAAGTCAAAAAAGGACACTCATTTATGGCAAAAATATCTCTTAGTGTTTTTTGGGGCAAAGCACTCCAAAGTTAGGTGATAGGAGTTATTTTTTCATTTATTTCATGAGATATTTTGTGTCTTGGGCCTTGCATGATCTCTTAGACATAAATGACATTTATGGGTATTTTTGACATTTTCAAACCCTAGTTAGGGTTTTTTCCCTCCTTTCCTAGATAAATAGAGCATGAGGGCCTTAATGTAAAAGGTTGGCATTTGATGAATCTTGTGAGAAGTACATAGTTTTTTTGGAGATTGAAGAGAAATTGGTGTTGTGGAATTTGTGGATGGCCTATTTTGATTGATGATGGAGAAGGCTTGCTTGCAGGATCACTGAGCGTGGTTAATGGTGATGTGTTTCTATTTATTTCTTGTTTTCTTATGTATCATTTTGTTACATCCTTCTATATTGTAGTAGGACAAAGGTTTTAGACTAATAAATGTTCTTCAAAGGCACCTTAGCTCTGTTTGTTCTTAACTGCCTCTATGTTTTCCTCTGCTAGGTCAGTTTAGAGAATTCTTGGTTTCTCTCTAGACCCACTTATGCTTGTTTATCTCATGAATGAGTTAGTAGAGTAGATTTAAAATATTTTTTATGGTTATCCCTGCTTGTTTTATGTTACTTAAATATTGTTCTTGAGATCTTTCTTTGAAGCATCACTGATAAGGTTTAGCCAAAGAGGTTGTGTTTTGATCATGTCCTTTGTCCATTCTTGAAAGGCTGCCTTGAAGGTCTTTATAGATTGATCAATGATTTTTAGGAGTTCCCTATTCTTTGATCTATGTTATATTTCTATCTTAAATGTTTTCAAGTCTTGAAGGTGAAATCATGTAATCTCCCAAAATAGGGAAAATATACAATGTTAGGAATATGTTATAGTATTCCTAAATTGGAGATCCAGCAATATGTGAACACAAACTGGAAATAGCAGTGAACAACATCATACCAAAATGTATGGAAATAATGGAGCCATTTTATTATACATATCAGCAACAAATGAGTACAATAGAAGTGTGCATAACTCAAATAAGAAAGGCAAATGAGCCTCCCATGAATACATATGCCAAAATATGGAATGCTGCTACATAGTCTAATGTCTATGGATCAAAACTGCGCAGTCATAGATAGAGAACTGCTACAGGAAATACAAAACATCATAGATCTACATACATATTTTTGGCTCCCTGTGATTTACAAGATTGGCAAGAATAAACGCTACAGGGGGCCACATTAGAACCACTTTGGAATCCTAGGATCTAGCCTTCCTGGATTCAGAGAGGGATCTCTCTATTCAAGGGTTTTCAAAGGATATATATTATGATTTTTTTATGATATTAGGCTAGTTATGAAGCTCAAATAACTTTTTTGTTTGCTTGGTTGGAATGGATATCATTAACTGAAGAGGTCAACTGAAGGGCGAAGGTGAGAGCAGATTGAAGAATGTTTCAGCTGAAAAGATAGGTCAAGGAACAATATCAACCCATTGGGCTATGGAGTCACAAAAGGATTTAATTATACAACAATTCTTCAAGGGTTTCCATAGGGAAATTCATCTATATCAAAGGATCTTTTAGATTAAATTGTTATATGAAACATTAAACTGTTGTGAAATAAACAAAGCTAAAACCAATTAAGAATCTAACTTCACTAGGACAAGAAAAGCCTTTCAAAGTAACTTTTTGAAGCAAGCCAAAGGACAGGGCAAACCATAGACTTCTTTGGAAAAACTTTTATTAAAGCACACTTTTCAGAAAATAATCCAGTAATCCTAAGACTACTTTCAGAAAGGAGAAAACATATAAGAGAACAAGGAAAATAGCCTAAGATCAGACAGAAACTGTGAATCTAGCTTGCTTTTGGCATACTCTTAAAGGATCTTTCAAAGAAACTATTAAAGACTAGCTAGAGGATAGGAAAAACCATAGATTTCCCTGATTTAACTCTACTTAGCAAACTTTGAAAAGAGCATTCAAAAATAATATCTCAAGTTGTACTCAAAAAGACATGGGCTCATCAACATTACTTCCTAGTTATACTCTATTGAATCATTCTCAAATCAACAAGCTGGATAAACCTAGAGGGAAATTAAGAATCCTCTAAACATACCTTAGCAGAAGAAAACATAAAGATAAAGCTCTCAGGCAGAAATAGGGTACTTTTCAGTAAATCCTACTCTAAATTTTCTGTTCTTTATCAGAGAAAATGGATGGAATGTAAAACATAGAGAAAGACAAAAACAATGAGAAATAACATCACCATTAACATAGACCAGGATCCCATGAATAAGCTTGTATTATTGATGTTCAAACTAGTTACATACTTCAAGTCCAACAGGTCTTTACAGCTCAAAAACTTCTCTTCTCATCCTAGTGTTCTTCAACCACTCAACAGCACTTCAATAACTTCAAGAACTATCTTACACCTTAATATTAATCCAACCAACAATAAGAGCTCCTCATGTAGTATTTATAGATAAATGAGGAGGTGGAGTGAAATAAGGGGTCTCTAATGGTTCATAAATGATAGAGTAAATTTTTTTTGACCTTCGAGACCATGCAAGGCCCAAGGAAAAATGTATTTAAGTATAAATTTGCGTTACATTAACTTTTTGAACTACTTAGTGGCTTTTGCTGACTTTTTAGGCTTTTTTAGGTAGGCTGGCAATAACTTCTGAGCTATCTTTACAAATATCTCTGACTTGGAGTAACTTTATGTGTCTTTTGAGGAAAATTAGGCCTGTAGGTGGCATTTTAATTCCTTTGGAGAAGTAATTGCTTCAGTGATTTGTCATTCGAAGCCTTATTTTTGCTGATTTGTTTGATTATATCCTTTAAAAATATGATTAGGCCTGTGATAATGATTTTTGGCCTTTTTAATCATCTTCTTCCTTGTCACTGTTTGCTGACTGTTTTATCTTTAATTCATTTGTCCTTAAATTTTTCTCTTTATCCTTAATATATTGTTTAAGCCTTTGATCTTCGGATTTCTGCTCTTAGCGTTTATTTTTCACTATTCTTCTGTTTGTGTACAGGTGCCTTCCTTTGGTGCTGAAGGGTTTCATTACTTCGATCAGTGTTCATGAGGTAATGACCAAACAATGATAATCAAACCCCGAGATCTGCCTTTCTGCATGATTTTACCATGAGAATCATCATCCTAGGCTTTCTGCAACTTTAAACATGCTGTGGGAGGGCTAGCTCATTTGTCCGCCATTAAAACCTGCAACTCAACACAAAATAATTAGTTAAAACATGTGCTTGTGGGTGAAAACTTCTTTCAAAGGCTTGGGGAATGGTAATGGAGCATTTGCAGAGGAGGAATATGCGCAGAAGGGGTTCCATGATAGAACTAGGAAGAACAGGGTTTGAATTTGAATCGGGCGCGAAAATGGAAAAAGCAGTTTTGCGGCAAAACCAAGGTGGTATTCACGGATTAGGTGGTAAATGATATTGGCCCAAACAAACGCGATAATGCTCAGGTGCTGATACTTGTCCTCAGAGAAACCACTTATTTCACATAGAAAACACGTGTTAATGTGTTTTGGTTACATGAGCGCGATATCAACTATGGGCCGTCAGATCTGTGGGAGCCAGATCGACGGTGTTGGGTGAGCGCGATGGGGGAAGATGCTCGGCGGCGGAGGACAGGTGGCAGGCAGGGAAAGGGTCGGTGAACGATTAGTGGAAGGTGGGCCAGTTGCGTGATGCCAACTCTTTTGTCGAGAGGTGGAAAGGTGGGGATGAGCGATGGTCGTTGGATCTTTGAAGATCAACAGTTGTGAATTAATGAAGGGGAGAGCGGATAAGAGATTGTGGGGAGAAAGGAGGATGAGGGGAGGAGAGGAGCACCGTTGGATCGAGAGGATCGACAGTTGAGATTTTGGGGAGGAGAAACATTGTCGTGAAGGAAATATATAAGAAAAGGGGCTAGAGGTAAGCGTGGAGGTAGGGTCTTGTGGGGAAAAGGAGAACAAGGAGCTGGGGTAAGAAAAGGGCTAGGGGCTTAGCACCTAGTTACGGGCGTTGGGTTGTATGAGAAAAAGGAATGAAGGGCTTAAGCCCAAAGGGGCTTAAGGCCTATATATAAAAAAGGTCAGAAAATAGGCCAAAAAGTGGGTTTTTTGAGCCTTTTTGATGTTCCGATAGAGTAAAAACGTTGTTTTTAAACCAAACAAAAAGGTATTTTCATGGTTTAACAAGGGATTTTTATAGGAAAATTAGGGTAAATGAGGGAGAAAAGTGGATTTTTAGGAATGATATGATGAGTTAGGATAAGTGAAAATGAGTGAAAAATGGGTGAAATGGGGCTTTATGAAATGGTGAGAAATGGTTTTGAAACAATTCCTTTTATATCAGCAGGATAATCTTTTGGAGGCCTTTGAGTGAAGATTTAAGTGGAATGATTCTTTTGAAGATAAGGAACATAGTGGGCTTTCAATAACTCACAGATTTTCATAAAATTTGTTTCTTGAAAGCTGAAAGACTAATTTAGCCATCATGAGGTATAACATAATTTATAGATGGCTAACAGTGGATCCACTTAAGGAGGGCAGCTCCTGGGAGGTGTCAAGAACCTCAGAGATAAATATCTGGAAAGTAGACCAGTGCCTTGTTTTTTCTGCACTTTGACAACCTCTTCCTTCTTTGATCATGCTGCTTAAAAAGATGATCTGCAGAACTATAACAAGATTATTTTCCTCCCAAAATTCTACCTACACATCCTACTTTTCCTAACATTTTTTCTTCAATGGGTGTATTTGGAATTGCAAACCCTTTCAACATCAACATTTATTCTTTTATTTGAAAGCAAGAAACTAATCTATTTCTACCCTTATATCTTACACGAGTTCAGATTAGACACTCGAACTCATTAATTCTCTACCTATTCTAACTATCTGTCGAGATTAGACTGTTTGACAGATTTTCATTCTCTAAATTCTGAAATAGAAAATTTAAAACATAGTCAAATCAGGATTAGATAGTGTAATTTTCTATGGGAGCTATGGCATTATGTACAAGATGCACATAGAATTTATTTGCAAAAAATTAAAACAAAATTGTGAAGGCTTAAGATCTGAAATTTTGTAAGCATCCTTCTTTTCTTCTTTGGCTCAAGTTTTGATCTTTCTAGAGCCATTTCTCTTTTCTTTTTCTTGGTTCAGATTTTGAGTTTGTTAGAACCATTTATTTTCTATCCTAATCTACTCTATTGATAAGCCAAGATTACACTATTTGGAAAATCCTTTTCACTAATCTATCAACATAAATTCAAATTTATTCAGTCATGATTAGGCTGTATGACTGAATAATAGTTTCTCAAAAGGAGTGGCATTTGAGCTTGCATACTTTCAAAATTTTCTCTTTTTTGGTATGGGGCTGTATCTTTCTTCTTTTTATCTGCCCTCTTTTTCTTTTTTATTTTTGTTTTTGTATTTCATTTTCAAACTTTCTTTCAAGCAATGTTATTTACAATGAATTAAAAACTTTGAAAAAATATTTTAACAAAAATAATGTTTGAGCATCTGGGCATTGATAGGACCTCGAAAAAGTTTAGCTCCATCCATCTCTTGAAGAAAAAATGCATTGTTTCCTATAACAGACTGATTGAGATAAGTGCCTTTCCATAAAATTTCAAACTTTCCATGTTTGCCCTTATCTTCTTTCCTAGAATCCCATCTTAGTACTTTGTCACCAATTTTAAAATCACTTGCCTTTGTTCTTTTATCAAACAACTTCTTGATGTTTTCTTGTACTTGCTATGCTCTTTGGTAGAATTATTCTCTGGTTTGCTGTAATTGTACAGTTTGGTTTATTCTTCTTGTCATGTCATCTTCTTCAGACTGTACCTCTTGGATCAAATTCATGACTGGCACTCCTAGACTGGTTGGAAATACTACATCTGCTCCATAAACTAGCTGATAAGGGGACATTCCAATTGAATTTTTGACTGCTAATCTGTCTGCCCATAGTGCATGTACTAGCTTGTTGTGCCATGATTTTTTATTTTCTTCCAGTAACTTCTTGATAATGTTTACCAAAATTTTGTTTGAGGATTCTACCAGTCCATTACCTTGAGGGTAATAAGTTGTGGAATGGCCCAACGTAATCTGATATTTGTGACAGAAATCAACCATATTTTTGGATCCAAATGTAGCAGCATTGTCTATGATGATTTTCCTAGGACAACCAAATCTAGACATGATATGATTTTCAAATAATGAAATAATGACTGAGTCTGTGGCATTCCTAGAAGGGATGGATTCTATCTAGTTGGTAAAATAATTAGTTGTTGTGAGGATCCATTTGTGTTGGGCTGATGAAGCAGGATGAATTTCCCTAGTGAAGTCTAGACCCCACTGCTGAAAATGAGCTTCAACAGTGATTGGTTGCAGAGGTAAGGGAATAAATTTTATTTTTCCTTCAAAATTTTGACATTTATGATAGGCAATGACCATTTTGTGGATATCTTGAAAGAGGGTGGGCCAATAATAGCTAGCTCTAAGGATTTTGTTCACTGTGGTCTTCCAGTAGAGGTGGCTCCACATTCTCCTTCATGAAACTCATGCTTGATCTTATCTGCATCATTCTCAGGCAAACATTTAAGCAATAACCCACTAGCATTTTTCCAATATAAACATTTATCTAAAGTGTAGTAATTTACAGCCTTTAACTTTAAAAACCTTGCCTTTGTTTTAGACAAACCAGGAGGGACATTAAGATTAAATAGCACATACAGAATGTCAGCATACCAAGATGAATTCATAAAATAATCTTCAATAAGTGGAGTTGCCAACTCCTCCTGATCATCTAATGCATTAAACATGTTTATATCAAGAGCTTAAAATTTGGATTCAACCATAAGTTTTGCTAGTCCTTGACCTTTGATGAGCTTAGTGGGCTTGATTTATAAGTCATATTCTAGTATTACAACAATCCACTTTCCTCTTTTTCCATCAGGATCTTGTGTCAAGATGTCTTTTACTACTGAATGAGGCACAAATGCTATGATGTGTGAGTGTAAAATGTAAACTCTGAAGTCTTTTAAGGCTTTGACCAAGGAAAAGGCTTGTTTTTCCATTATATTATACTTCAAAGGTGAATATCTTAATGCCTTGCTGAAAAATGCAATAGGCTGCCCTTGTCCCTTTATGTTTTTCCAGAGGAGGACAACAACCACTGTGTGTTCTGAAGTAAATAAAAATATGAAGAAATATTTTGTAAAATCAGGACTAATGAGAACTGGTGTTTGGGTAAGTGCTTGTTTTACCAGCTCAAATGATTTCTTTGCTTCTAAGGTCCACTTAACTCCTTCTCTTTTAAGTATATTTGTCATGTTTCTAAGGAGTTCAGCTAGGTTGGGTATGAACCTTCTCAAGAAATTAATCTTTCCAATGAAATATTGGAGTTCCTTGAGGTTTCTAGGATGATTAATTTGCAATATAGCTTCAATCCTTTTTGGGTCTATATTTATTCCCTATTTAGATATGATATGTCCCAGAAGTTTACCTTCTTGCAGACCAAACAATGTTTTCTTTCGATTTAAGGATAAACTATATTTTCTGCACTTCTCAAAGACCTTTCTTAGGTGTATTAGGTTTTCTTCATCTGTTTTGGAATAGACTGTGATGTCATCTAAGTAAATCACAACGAAGTAACCTATTTCTTCTGAGAATGCAATATCCATGTCTCTCTGGAATGTGGCACTAGCATTCATTAAACCAAAAGGAAATTTCACATACATGAAAGTGCCCCAAGGTGTAGTAAAGGTTGTTTTAAGTTGATCATCAAGGTGTACCAAAACTTGGTTGTATCCTGAAAATCCATCTAGAAAATAAATTCTTCTAGATCCTACTACCCTTTGTAAGATATGATCCATTTTGGGCAAGGGATAGTTGCCCTTTAATGAGGCTTTATTTAAGTTTCTGAAATCAATACAAAGACTTATTTCTCTTGTTTTCTTCCTAACTGATACAAGATTAGATACCCACTATGAGTATCTCACAGGGACTATAATTACAGCATCATACATTTTTCTGATTTATTTCTCTACCAGAGGTAATTGAATCGAGTTTATTGTGCACAAATTTTCTCTATAAGGCTTTTGGTTTTCTTTGAGGGGTATCTTATGCTGAATTATTTCTATATCGTATGATTTTAAATCTTCATAACTCTAGGAAAACACATCATAAAATTCTCTAAACAGCTCAAGGTATTTCAGTTTGATGTGAGCTGGCAGTGTCTTGGATAATTTGATCATTTTAGGACTTTCTTTACTGCCTATATTGCACTCTTCTACTTCAGCTTCAGTAGGTTCTATTTTTTTCCTTTTTGCAACATCATTAAAGTCAAACAATTCTTCTAAAGGGACAAGTCCTTTTGGCAAGCTATCAGTTTTAGATTGCAACACCTCTAGATCTTCTTTTTCTAAGTCTGTGTAGTTCTATGTTTTATGTTTGGGTACTTTGGTTAACAGATTTATATCAGCAATCTCAGGAGTTCCTTCTTCTTTAAAAAGTAATTTTTCCTCAGTAGGACAATCCTCTTCATACTCTGAATCTGAGTTTGGCATTTCAAATTCATTTATGGACTGCAGGAAGTCTTCTATTTGTTTATCTCCTTCAAAAACTTGCCAATATTTTTCATTTTCTGGGACTGTTGGTCTATATTTGACTTGAACTATGTATTGTTTTCTTTCATAAGGTTTCAGACATGTACTAGCTGCAAAGGCTAATCCATTGGCAAAGATGTTTTGGTTTGTAGGGACAAAAGTGAGTTGGAATTCAAAAAATGATTTTAATAGGTCCATGGCATCATCTCTATAGGCTCTCAATCTAGGATGTTTAACAGTGTATTCCCAATTTACTTGCCTAATTATCAATTTTGAATCTCCATGAACTGTTATCCTCTTGGCTCCTAGTTTTTTAAACAATTGTAGACCTAAGAGGAGTGCTTCATATTCTGCTATGTTGTTGGTGCAATGAAAGTTTAATCTGTATGAATGAACTTCAGCATGATTATTTTCAGTGTTGTGCACCCATATGCCTGCCCCTGCACCAGTTTTAGTATAGGACCCATCAAAACTCATGCTCCAAAGAGGACTGTTTTCAGATTTTTCATCAATTTCCACTTTGTCCTCTCTGTTTGGTTCATTTTGATCATCATTGTGTTCTTTTTTAGGATTTTCACTATGTCTATTTGTGTCTTGTTCCTCAAGGTCTTCAATGTGTTGAGGAATTTCTCTTTTGTTTTTATGATTGACACTATGTTGATGACTGTCTTGTAGCTTAAGACCTTCATTTTGTTTGCTGTGATTTTCTGAAATAGAAAACTATTTGGATGTTTTCTCTTTCCCTTCATCTTTTTCTATGGTTGCCACTATGTTGGATAATTTTTCATTTTGTAATCCTTGTTCATTAGGAATCTCATCATTATACAAAATTAATGAGTGAAGGTCAGTATGTATAGAATAAAGAGAGGAGTTTTTTGGTCTTTCTTGGCTACTCACCATGTATTTCATGTGTGTTTCCCTATAAATTCTTCTAGGTTGGCTAAAGACAAGGATGGTGGCATAAGTCATATCCATTTGAATTGTGCCTTGTAATTTAGCACCCCAAGATCTTGAAAGAAGCATGCCATATTTGGGGGGTATATCAGCCACAACAATGTCCATCACTAAGATTTTGGCTGAGTTTTGTGCTAAATTGACACAAAGATCTTTTATTAGGCCTAGGCATTTGACTCTGCTGGAGTCAAAAGAGTATAAATATTTATAAGGTCTAGTTACCTCAAGGCCTAATATTTCCATTATTATTTTGGGAATTAGGTTATGTGATTCTCCTGAATCAAGCATGGCATTTTGAAATTTTTTATCATGGATGTTTAAGCTAACATAGAATGGAGGAACTCCACCTTATTGAAATTTTCCTTTAATTTTTGGTCCAAACAAAAGCTCAACTTTGTCATCATTTAAGCTAAAAGAGTCATTGTGATCTCGTATGTTCAAAGCCTTTAACAATTGGGACCTATATACATCTTGAGTGACTAACTCAGTGAGAGGGATAGAGATTTTTATCTTGGTAATTTCACTCTCTATGTTGAAAGGAGTTTGAGTTTTGGAAATGTTTAATTCAGCCTTTTTAGTCACTGTTTTTTCAACAAAATCAACTTACTGGTTTTTATTATTTACAACATTTAAAATGGTTTTTTCAAGAGAATTAGCTGAGGTGCTAGTGCTGCTAGGGTCACCACTATGTTTGTCATGAATCTGTGTGATTTTTCCCTTGTTTTGATCAGAATCTTTAGCCACTATGTTATTGTTTTCAACTGTCTTATTGTTTTCAACTGTCTTTTTAAAAGTATTTACAGGGCTGTTTTTGGTAGAGATTTCAGAGGTTTTCTTCTTGGGAGTGTCTTGGTTATTTTTACTTCTCAAATCATATTGTTTGTGCACTTCCATTATGGCATTTTCAAAGCCTAGTTTATAATCTTATGATTCTAGGCCTTCTTACTTATCAGGTATGTATGTGACTTGTTCTTCTTCATTGAGGAAAACAATATCCTCATTGTTTACTCCTAACCTGTTCATGTGATTTTCCTCCGTTTCTTCTATTATTTCCCCCTTTTCATCCACATAATTCTGTTGGAAAGGAGGTCTGCCTTGTGGATGGGGAGGTTTCTCTACCACTATTATTTTGTGGGTTTTCAGGCTCAAATTATATCTGATATATACCACTAAGTGACTTGGTTCTAGATGGGTTTCTTATGAAAGGTAAGTCAACTTGGGTATCTTGCAGAGCTGTAATATTTTCAGGGACAGAATTTGCTCTGTGAATTGGTCTGACAATAGTTGGGTTTTTAGGTGTAGGTAACTTCCTAAGGATACTCTCTGGATTTTCAACTATTTCAGGAGGATTTGGGTCAGGATAGGCTCTAGTGTGAATTCTTTTAGAAGCTAGGATTTATACCCAATGATGAGAAAAGTTCAGCCAAGTATGACAGTCTTTGAAGGAAAACTAATCTGTGAAAGAAAAATTAATCCACAAAGTATTCTTAACTAGGTTTTAATAATGTTTTTATGATGAAATAAGTTTCCCAATGGAGTCTATGGAAAACTAAAGGGATTAGCAGGATTTCTGAAAACTAGTGGAGTCACTAGGTGGAAGATTTTTACTTGTTTTCTAGGACTGCTTGCTGTCCACCATCAACAATCAGGAACCAATCTTGGCAGACACTTGATTCATTTTAAGAATGGTATTTCCTGAGTTGTGAAGTTTTCTATTACTCAATATATCCCCAGTATGGTTGCCACTATGTTGGCTCCCTGTGATTTACAAGATTGGAAAGAATAAATGCTGCAGGGGGCCACATCAGAACCACTTTGGAATCCTAGGATCTAGCCTTCTTGGATTCAAAGAGGGATCTCTCTATTTAAGTGTTTTCAAAGGATATATATTATGCTTTGTTTATGATATTAGGCTATTTATGAAGCTCAGAGAACTTGTTTGTTTTTTTGGTTGGAATGGATAACATTAACTAGAAGAGGTCAACTAAAGGGTGAAGGTGAGAGCAGATTAAAGAATGTTTCAGCTGAAAATATAGGTCAAGGAACAGTATCAACCCATTGGGCTATGGAGTCACAAAAGGATTTAATTGTACAACAATTCTTAAAGGGTTTCCATAGGGCAAGTCATCTATATCAAAGAATATTTTATATTGAATTGTGATATGAAACATTAATCTATTGTGAAAGAAGAAAAGCTAAAACCAATTAAGAATCTAACTTCACTAAGACAAGAAAAGCCTTTCAAAGTAACTGTTTGAAGCAAGCCAAAGGACAGGGAGAACCATAGACTTCTTTGGATAAAATTTTATTAAAGCACACTTTTTAGACATTAATCCAGTAATCCTAAGACTACTTTCAGAAAGACGAAAACATATAAGAGAACAAGGAAAATAGCCTAAGATCATATAGAAACTGTGAATCTAGCCTGCTTTTGGCATACTCTCAAGGGATATTTCAAAGAAATTTTTAAAGACTATCTAGAGGATAGGGAAAACCATAGACTTCCCTAGTTTAAATGTACTTAGAAAACTTTGAAAAGAACATTTAAAAATAATATCTCAAGTTGTACTTAGAAAGACATGGGCTCACCAACATTCCTTCCTGGTTATACTCTATTGAATCATTCTCAAATCAACAAGCTGGATAAACCTAGAGGGAAATTAAAAATCCTCTAAACATACCTTAGCAGAAGAAAACATAAAGATAAAGCTTTTAGGCAGAAATAGGGTACTTTTCAGTAAATCCTAGTCTAAATTTTCTGTTCTTTATTAGAGAAAATGGATAGTATGTAAAACATAGAGAAAGACAAAAACAGTGAGAAATAACATCACCATTAACATAGACCAGGATCCCATGAATAATCTTGTATTATTGATGTTCAAACCAGTTACATACTTCAAGTCCAACAGGTCTTTACAACTCAAAAATTCTCTTCTCAGCCTAGTGTTCTTCAACCACTCAACAACACTTCAACAACTTCAGCAACTATCTTACACCTTAATAATAATCCAACCAACAATAGCAATGAGCTCCTCATGTAGTATTTATAGATAAATGAGGAAGTGGAGTGAGAGAAGGGGTATTTAATGGTTCATAAATGACAGAGTAAATTTTTTTTGACCTTCGAGACCATGCAAGGCCCAAGGAAAAATGTATTTAAGTATAACTCTGTGTTACATTAACTTTTTGAACTACTCAGTGGCTTTTTTTGACTTTTTAGGCTTTTTTAGGTAGGCTGGCAATAACTTCTGAGATGTCTTTAAAAACATCTCTGACTTGGAGTAACTTTATGTGTCTTTTGAGGCAAATTAGGCCTGTAGGTGGCATTTTAATTCCTTGGAGAAGTAATTTCTTCAGTGATTTGTCATTCGAAGCCTTATTTTTGCTGATCTGTCTGATTATATCCTTTAAAACTCCGATTAGGATTGTGATAATGCTTTTTTGCCTTTTTAATCATCTTTTGCCTTGTCACTATTTGCTGACTGTTTTATCTTTAATTAATTTGTCTTTAAATCTTTGTATTTATCCTTAATCTATTGGTTAAGCCTTTGATCTTCGGATTTCTACTCTTAACCTTTATTTTTCACTATTCTTCTGTTTGTGTATAGGTGGCTTCCTTTGGTGCTGGAGGGTTTCATTACTTCGAACAGTGTTCATGACGTACTGACCAAACAATGATAATCAAACCCCGAGATCTCCCTTTCTGCATGGTTTTACCCTGAGGATCATCATCCTGGGCTTTCTGCAACTTTAAACTTGATGTGGGAGGGCTGGCTCATTTGTCCGCCATTAAAACCTACAACTCAACACAAAATAATTAGTTAAAACCTGCGATTGTGGGTGAAAGCTGCTTTCAAAGGCTCGGGGAATAGTTATGGAGCATTTGCAGAGGAGGAATATGTGCAGAAGGGGTTCCATGACAAAACCAGGAAGAACAGGGTTTGAATTTGAATTGGGCGCGAAAATGGAAAAAATGGTTTTGTGGTGAAACTGGGGTGGTATTCGTGCAAGGATTAGGTGGTAAACGGTATTGGCCCAAACGAATGCGATATTGCTAAGGCACTGACACATGTCCTCAGAGAAACCACCTATTTCACATAGAAAATGCACGTTAACGTGTTTTGGTGAAATGAGCACGATATCAACTTTGGGCCGTCAGATCTAGGGGAGCCAGATCAACGGTGGTGGGTGAGTGCGACGAGGGAAGGTGCTTCGTAGTGGAGGACAGGTGGAAGGCGAAGAAAGGGCCGACGAATAGTTAATGGAAGGTGGGCCAGTGGCATGATGTCAGCTCTTTTGTCAGGTGGTGGAAAGGTGGGGATGAGCGATGGTCGTTGGATATTTGAAGATCAACGGTTGTGAATTAATGAAGGGGAGAGAGAATAAGAGATTTTTGGGGAGAAAGGAGGATGAGGGGAGGAGAGGACCACTGTTGGATCGAGAGGATCGATCGCTAAGATTTTTTGGAGGAGAAACATCATCGTGGAGGAAATATATAAGAAAAGGGGCTAGAGGTAAGCATGGAGGTAGGGTCCTGTGGGGAAAAGGAGAACTAGAAGCTGGGGTAAGAAAAGGGCTAGGGGCTTAGCGCTTGGTTACCGACATTGGGTCATATGAGAAAAAGGAGTGAAGGGCTTAATCTCGAAGGGGCTTAAGGCCCATATATAAAAAAGGTCGGAAAATAGGCCAAAAAGTGTGTTTTTGAGCCTTTTTTATGTTTCGATAGAGTAAAAAGGATGTTTTTAAACCAAACAAAAAGGGATTTTCATGGTTTAACAAGGGGTTTTTATAGGAAATAAGGGTAAATGAGGGTTTTTTATGGGAATGAGATGATGAGTTTGGATAAGTGAAAATGAGTGAAGAATGGGTGAAATGGGGATTTATTAAATGGTGGGAAATGGTTTTGAAACAGTTCCTTTTATATCAGCAGGATAATATTTTGGAGGCCTTTGAGTGAAGATTTCAGTGGAATGATTCTTTTGAAGATAAGGAACATAGTGAGCTTTCAAGAACTCACAAATTTTCATAAAATTTGTTTCTTGAAAGCTCAAAGACTAATTTAGCCATCATGAGATATAACCACAGGGAATTCACTCAATGAACCTATGACATATCATGTGCATTCATGAAATATTAAAAAATACCCTTAATTTGACTACATATTGGAAAATACCTCTGAAAATCACATTTTTTTTTACCCCCTAACAATACGAACCCAATACACCTTCCCAATTTAAAAATCCTCTACTTTCACTAGATATTGTAGGTATCCATTTTTTCATTAACATTTTGTATACCCCTTTATATTTTTTCATTAACTTTGAGCTCCATTTTTTATACTTTCCAATATTAAAACCCTTTACCCCTTATATATCCCCCGATATATTATGCCATTTTCCCCTCAAAATATATCCCCCAATATGAACACACGTGGTCTGATATTTCTCCCCTAGTGAATCCCCTATGGGTATAAAAAAATTTATATATGGCTAATACATATGGCTCATACAATAGTGGGAGAGAATATCTAAGCTCCCAAATACTATTTCATGTCAATCCTGGAAGGATTGGCTGAAATATGCAAAAAAGCAGAAATGTCAGAGTTGCAGGGTAGCAGCTGCAACTCAAGAACTGGAACTGGATGGAGATGACTGAAGATGCTGCATCAGATAAATAAACCTCCTCCAATGATCTATGAAGTGAAAGGCTGATCCTATCACTAAAGATCTCACCCTCCAACTATCCTATAAGCCCCTACTGCAATTGCACACTCAAAACAACACAGTATAGAGAAGGGTCTATATTGTAGGTGAAAGGGAATGTGTTGGCCATGTGCCAAAATATGAAATGAGCTCCAGAATCTTCCACACTAGTGTTCCAAAGGGAACAAAGCTTTCTCCTTTGAAAAAAAATCCCTGGAAGTGGTGTTGTCAACCCTCCACTACAACACCCTGCAACACAATGTTTCCTGCTATAGGAATAACGATGTAGCTGAAGGAGGAAGCTTGGCCTCAAGCGTGAGTGTGGAGAAATGAAGTGCAAGCTCCTTCAAGAGGCCTCTCTTTAAAGGAGAAGTAATTCCTAAACAGGAAATCCTTGTGCTAAGCAGCACTGCAACTCTGATAAACAGCAGGAGAATGCACAAAGTTTGAACAGACCAAGAAATCAATAATACATTGCATGAACAAAAATGGCTGCCTTGCCCTCCTTTTAAACAAGTGAAAGCCCTCTCTCCATTGGTCCCACTCATTAGGGTTTCCTTCACCAAATAACCCTCTTCCCATTCATACTGTGTTGTCTATCAAAGTGTTCTACACCTCCTATCCCAGCGCTGTTGACTTGGTCAAACTTGACCTTGTCTCCGTGCAAATGTCCTCTTTCACACTTGAGGGCGTGAAATACCGCTCTTATGAATACCCCCTTTCATACTATGAGGTTTTTTATTCATTCTTTTGCAATGTATGGGCCTCCTTATGCTTTTTATTTAAATCCTATGTGTAAACAAAAAAAATTAATATTACATTTAGCGGTGTGCTAAAGTGGGAATATTACAGTCCTCCCCTCCTAGATGTTGCTTGTCCTCAAGCAATTGCAAAGATAAAACTGAGGGGCCTTCTTGAGGCATGAGGTCTGATATGAGTTTGAATCTACCATCCCCATATGAATCTCCCATCCCAAAGCAATCATCCATACAAAATCAGTTACCGCCCAACATGGAAACTCATACAAATCATCCTCCACCTCGAGCTCCTGCAATGTAGGTGGGTTGAAAATCCGATCTTGGTAGAAAAAATAGTCTACCCCACACTACCCTCCTCTCTAGTTAAGATAAGTGTAGAGTGTCTACTAATCCTGGGCTGCAATAATGTTTCCTTCAAGTGGCAAGAAGAAAATTGGATCCTCAAAGATCTCCTCTCCAATGTTATGAATCATGCTGGCCCAAATATCCCCATATATGATGAGTTGGAAATCATCATCATATGGCATCACATCAATCATATGGCTCACCTCATAAGGAAAAAAATGTTTTTATATGGTGGTCATACCATCTCCCATGCTCCCTTTAGAACATGTAGTTTAAAAAGTGTGGGGAAATTCTCCCTCAAAGGACACATCCACCCAACGTGTCTCTTCCCCAATTATGCTCCCATGAAAAGTAATAACAATATAAATAAAGGGAACCATAATGAGAATCATGCTTGCTTCCATATGTAGTAATGGAGAAGGAAAATGGTCCCTCAAACGTAACCAACGTAGCTTGACCCTCAATTGCAATAGAGAATGACAAAGAGTGTGGTTTCTCAATCACTTTCTTATTGCCCCATTCTCCTCATGTGTTTGGAGAAAGTGAATGATGTATTGTGCAAGGTGAGTATGTTCTCCATAAGAAATCTCCTCCCCAAATCCTCCTAGGGAGTGATCATCTATAGTGGCCTTAAGTAGACCATGAAATATAGAAGGAAGAATATTCCTCCTTTGAGGAAATTCCTGCACTTATATGGTTAAGAGATGCATACATATATACAAATTACTATGCAAATCAACAATACCCTTACCATATGTCTTGCTCATATAAATGGAGTGGATCATAGATGAGTCCCCTCTCATCCTCAAAAAGAAAAGATTTGGTTGTGCTAACTCCTCCATCTCCATATGATCCATGCATCTCCCCATATGATGATATATGTCCTCCTCAAAACCCTTCCAAAAATACCCCTCCATGATGGTGTGGTATGCTCTCATAGAACAAGTGTGGCTGAAAAGGAAATCCTCTTGAGCTGCTTGTAGCAACTTCTCCTTGAGCTTGGAAGCTCTAGATAAGAAGATCCTGCCATGATAGTAGATGATCCCATCTCTGACTAAATATCCCTCCTCATACAAATGGTCATCCAATATCATGCAAGTGAAAATATCCTTGGAATACTCCACCAAAAGCTGGGAGTTCCAATATGGATCTATCCTCCATAGTGACAGCGCTGATGATCTTTCATGAAGAACATATGTCATATGTTCATCCTCCTCTTTGACATATCCCATGCCAAAGATGCAAGTTGGAAGGCTGATATCCTTCCCCTGCTGCTTTTGCCATAGTGCAGAATCTGAAATGAGAGTGGGTAAAGAGGATGTTGAGAGAATGCCTCTCTCCTCCTTGAGTCTAACCGAGACTCTCAGTGCTGTACAATGACCTCCCAAGGTCTCCACACCTCTGAAATCAATGAATGGTGCCTCAAAATGTGAGGCATCTCTCATCATATTCTAATCTAGTGGTCTCCTTGGTGAAATGTCTCCATGCAATGAGACATGATCATCAAGAGTAGAGTGCATATATGAATGGATAGACTTGTCCCTGCTTTCACTGCACAATACAGTCTCTCTCTTAGGTGCATCAACCTCATGAAATATACAGGGGTGTGTAATCCTCATCACATGATGCTGGTCATCCTCCCTATCCCCTCCTTGTAATTCCATAGTTCCACACCTCATCATTAATGGCACATGTAAAACATGAGTTGAGCCTTGATCTCCACATATGAGATCCTGGGGATTTCCTTGTAAAGATACAAGAATCCCTCTAGTTGGAGAAATAGATCCTCCTTCCTCTGCATGAGGTGCTAGATCAAATCCATATCTGACAAAGACGTTGCCCTTAGCCTCCTCAACATGAATGGGAAACCATCCAATGATTGGATCCTCTTTTGGAAAAGGGATCTCCTTGCCTTCTTGTGCCAAAATAGAAGATGTAGGTCTTGCCTCCAACAAAGTATAATGCAAGATATCAACCTCCTCTATTGTTTTCTGAAGTGGTTTTGAGTCTATGGTTTCCTCCATCACATGCAAGGATTTTTCTTGTTTAAATTTGTTTGTCTCCTCCACATGTGTTTTAGAAATCTTCCTACCAAATATTTCCACCAAAGTTTTAATGAAATTTGCATAGGAAGAAGTATTTGCATTCTTTATAGAAAAGGACTCAAATATCCACCATGCATAGGCCTTACCTCCAAAATGTAGCACTACTACTCTGATGGTTTCATCTTCAAAAATTTGATGTTGCTGCAAGAAGGTGTCTAGCTCCTCCACCCAATTCCTGGCTGAACAAGTAGTTGAACTATCAAAGGTAGATAGAAGAAATCTACCCACATTATGTTGCTTGCTCCTCCTCACCTTCATCTTTGAAAACTATGAAAAAGTGATATGATCTCTAAAATTCCGAGTTTGAGATTCATACTCATGCAAGAAACCATTAAGAGTTTACCTCTTAGGCATTCCTTCTTCTTCTCTCTCCCTCATGGCCAAACTGGGCATGTGACTGTGCTGTGTATCATAGGGTGTGGCTTCAGGCTCACACTCCCAATGATAAAATATGGAGTTTGATTCAAATTCAAACCCTCTTGGAGATTCTTTACACAACTCCTCCCTCATCTTCATGAATTCTCTGCAAAGTTTGAGACAAAAACTTTGGAAGTTTCTCCTCCTTTTCTTCATCTCTTCTTATTTTTGTCTTCTAAATAGCATAGTGGCTGAGATCCACAGGCTATGCCAGAAATATACTTTGATGTCACTGTATATATCCAAAAATAGGGAAAATCTACAATGTTAGGAATATGTTATAGTATTCCTAAATTGGAGATCTAGCAATAGGTAAACAAAAACTGGAAATAGCAGTGAAAAACATCATACCAAAATTTATGGAAACAAGGGAGCCATTTTTTTATACCTATCAGCAGAAAATGAGTACAATATAAGTGTGCATAACTCAAATAATCAAGGAAAATGAGCCTCCCATGAATACATATGCCAAAAGATGGAATGCTACTACATAGCAGAGTGTCTATGGATCAAAACTGCGCAGTCATAGATAGTGCACTGCAACAGAAATAAAAAAAATCATAGATATGCATACATATGGCTCATACAATAGTGGGAGAGAATATATAAGCTCCCAAATACTATTTCATGTCAATCCTGGAAGGATTGGCTGAAAGATGTAAAACTGCAAAATGCCCGAGTTTCAGGGTAGAAGCTACAACTCAAGAACTGGAACTGGATGGAGATGACTGAAGATGTTGCATCAAATAAATAAACCTCCTCCAATTATCTCTCAAGTGAAAGGCTGATCCTATCACTGAATATGTCACCCTCCAACAATCCTTCAAGCCCTCACTGCAATTGCACACTGAAAATAACACAGGCTAGAGAAGGGACTGTGCCATAGGTGAAAGGGAATATGTTGGCCATGTGACAAAATCTGCAATAAGCTCCAGAATCTTCCACACTGGTTTTCCAAAGGGAAGAAAGCTTTCTCCTTTGAAAAACAAGCCCTGGAAGTGGTGTTGTCAACCCTCCACTGCAACACCCTGCAATACAATGTTTCCTGCTACAGGAATAATGATGTAGCTGAAGGAGGAAGCTTGGCCTCAAGCCTGAATGTGGAGAAATGAAGTGCAAGCTCCTTCAAGAGGCCTCTCTTAAAAGGATAAGGAATTCCTAAATAGGAAATCCTTGTGCTAATAAGCATTGCAACTCTGCTAAACATAAGGAGAATGCACAAAGTCTGAACAGACCAAGAAATCAATAATACATATCATGAACAACAATGGCTGCCTTGCCCTCATTTTAAACAAGTGAAAGCCCTCTCTCCATGGGTCCCACTCATTAGGGTTTCCTTCACCAAATAACCCTCTTCCCATTCATACTGTGTTTTCTATCAAAGTGTTCTCCACCTCCTATCCCAACGCTGTTGACTTGGTCAAACTTGACCTTGTCTCCGCGAAAATGTCCTCTTTCATAATTGAGGGTGTGAAATCCCGCCCTTATGAATGTCCCCTTTCATACTATGAGGGATTTTATTCATTCTTCTGCAATGTATGGGCCTCCTTACCCATTTATTTACCTCCTATGTGTAAACAACAAAATTTAATATTCCATTTAGTGGTGTGCTAAAGTGGGAATATTACAATACTCCCCTCCCAGATGTTGTTTGTCCTCAAGAAATTGTAAAGATAAAACTAAGGGGCCTTCTTGAGGCATGAGGTCTGATATGAGTTGGGATCTACCATCCCCATATGAAGCTCCCATCCCCAAGCAATCATCCATACAAAATGAGTTACCTCCCAACATGAAAACTCATACAAATCATCCTCCACCTTGAGCTCCTGCAATGTAGGTGGGTTGAAAATCCGATCTTGGTAGACAAAATAGTATACCCCACACTATCCTCCTCTCCACTTAAGATAAGTGTAGAGTGTCTGCTAATCCTGGGCTACAATAATGTTTCCTTCAAGTGGCAAGAAGAAGATTGGATCCTCAAAGATCTCCTCTCTAATGTTATGAATCATGCTAGCCCAAATATCCCCATATATGATGAGTTGGAAATCATCATCATATGGCATCACATCAATCATATGGCTCACCTCATAAGGAAAAAAATGTTTTTTAATGGTGTCCATACCATCTCCCATGCTCCCCTTAGAACATGTAGTTTAAAAAGTGTGGGGAACTTCTCCCTCAAAGGACACATCCACCCAATGTGTCTCTTCCCCAATTATGCTCCCATGAATAACAATAGCAATTAAAGGAACCATAATGAGAATCATGCTTGCTGCCATATGTAGTAACGGAGAAGGACAATGGTCCCTCAAATGCAACCAGCGCAGCTTGACCCTCAGTTGCAATAGAGAATGACAAAGAGTGTTTTTTCTCAACCACTTGCTTTCTGCCCCATTCTCCTCATGTGTTTGGAGAAAGTGAATGATGTATTGTGAAAGGTGAGTATGTTCTCCACAATAAGTCTCCTCCCCAAATCCTCCTAGGGAGTGATCATCTATAGTGGCCTTAAGTAGACCATGAAATATAGAAGGAAGAATATTCCTCCTTTGAGGAAATTCTTGCACATATATGGTTAAGAGATGCATACATATGTACAAATTACTATGCAAATCAACAATACCCTTACCACATGTCTTGCTCATACAAATGGAGTGGCTCATAGATGAGTCTCCTCTCATCCTCAAAGAGAAAATAATTGGCTATACTAACTCCCACATCTCCATATGATCCATGCATCTCCTCATATGCTGATATATCTCCTCCTCAAAACCCGTCCAAAAATACCCCTCCATGATGGTGTGGTATGCTCTCATAGAACAAGTGTGGCTGAAAAGGAAATCCTCATGAGCTGCATGTAGCAACTTCTTCTTGAGCTTGGAAGCTATAGATAAGAAGATCCTACCATGATAGTAGATGACCCCATCTCTAACTAAATATCCCTCCTCATGCAACTGGTCATCCAATATCATGCAAGTGAAAAGATCCTTGGAATACTCCACCAAAAGCTGGGGGTTACAATATGGATCTATCCTCCATAGTGATAGCACTGATGATCTCTCATGAAGAAAATATGTCATATGGTCATCCTCCTCTTTGAAATCTCCCATGCCAAAGATGCAAGTTGGAAGGCTGCTTCTGCCACAGTGCAGAATCTGAAATGAGAGGGAGTAAAGAGGATGTTGAGAGGAATTCCTCTCTCCTCCTTGAGTCTACCCAAGAATCTCAGCACTGTACGATGACCTCCCAAGGTCTCCACTCCTCTGAAATCAATGAATGGTGCCTCAAAATGTGAGGCATCTCTCATCATCTGCTGATCTAGTTGTCTCATTGGTGAAATGTATCCATGCAATGAGACATCATCATCAAGAGTAGACTGCATATATGAATGGACAGACTTGTCACTTCTTTCACTGCGCAATCCAGTCTCCCTCTTAGGTGCATCAACCTCATTAAATATATAGGGGTGTGTAATCCTCTTCACATAATGTTGGTCATCCTCCCTATCGCCTCCTTGTAACTCCATAGTTCCACACCTCATCATTAATGGCACATGTAAAACATGAGTTGTGCCTTGATCTCCACACATGATATCCTGGGGACTTCCTTGTAAAGATAGAAGAATCCCTCTAGTTGGAGCAAGAGCTTCTCCTTCCTTTGCGTGAGGTGCTAGATCAACTCCAGATCTAACAAAGATGTTGCCCTTAGCCTCCTCAACATGAATGGGCAACCCTCCAATGATTGGATCCTCTTTTGGAAAAGGGATCTCCTTGCCTTCTTGCGCCAAAATAAAAGTTGAAGGTTTTGCCTCCAGCAAAGTATAATGCAAGATATCAGCCTCATCTATGGTTTTCTGAAGTGGTTTTGAGTCTATGGTTTCCTCCATCACATGCAAGGATTTTTCTTGTTTAAATTTGTTTGTCTCCTCCACATGTGTTTCAGAAATCTTCCTACCAAATCTTTCCACCAAAGTTTTAATGAAATTTGCATAGGAAGAAGTATTTGCATTTTTTAAAGAAAAGGACTCAAATATCCACCATGCATAGGCCTTACCTCAAAAATGAAGCACTGCTACTCTGATGGCTTCATCTTTAGAAATTTGATGTTGTTGCAAGAAGTTGTCTAGCTCCTCCACCCAATTCCTGGCTGAAAAAGTAGGTGGACCATCAAAGGTAGATAGAAGAAATCTACCCACATTATGTTTCTTGCTCCACCTCACCTTGATCTTGCAAAACTTTGGAAAAGTGATATGATCTCTAAACTTCTAAGTTTGAGATTCATACTCATGCAAGAAACCACTAAGAGTTTCCCTCTTAGGCATTCCTTCTTCTTCTCTCTCCCTCATGGCCAAACTGGGCATGTGACTGCACTGTGCATCATAGGGCGTGGCTTCAGGCTCACACTCCCCATAGGAAAATCTAGAGTTTGATTCAAATTCAAACGCTCTTGGAGATTATTTACACATCTCCTCCCTCATCTTCCTGAGATCTACATGAATGCTCTGCAAAGTTTGAGACAAAAACTTTGGATGTTTCTCCTCCTTTCTTCCTCCAAAGAATGGAGTCTTCTTTTTCTTCATCTCTTCTTCTTCTTGTCTTCTGAATAGCATAGTGGCTGAGATCCACAGGCTATGCTAGAAAGATGCTTTGATGCCACTGTAATATCCCAAAATAGGGAAAATATACAATGTTAGGAATATGTTATAGTATTCCTAAATTGGAGATCCAGCAATATGTAAACACAAACTGGAAATAGCAGTGAAAAAAATCATACCAAAATTTATGGAAACAATGGAGCCATTTTATTTTACATATCAGCAGAAAATGAGTACAATATAAGTGTGCATAACTCAAATAAGCAAGGAAAATGAGCCTCCCATGAATACATATGCCAAAAGATGGAATGCTGCTACATAACATAGTGTCTATGGATAAAAACTGCGCAGTCATAGATAGAACACTACTACAGGAAATAAAAAAAATCATAGATATGCATACATATGGCTCATAAAATAGTGGGAGAGAAGATCTAAGCTCCTAAAGACTATTTCATGTCAATCCTGGAAGGATTGGCTGAAATATGCAAAACTGCAGAAATGTCGTAGTTGCAGGGTAGCAGCTACAACTCAAGAACTAGAAATGGATGGAGATGAATGAAGATGCTGCATTAGATAAATAAACCTCCTCCAATGATATCTCAAGTAAAAGGCTGATCCTATGACTGAAGATCTCACCCTCCAACAATCTTGCAAGCCCTCATTGCAATTGCACATTGAAAATAACACAGTTTAGAGAAGGGACTGCACTATAGGTGAAAGGGAATATGTTGGCCATGTGCCAAAATCTGAAATAAGCTCCAGAATCTCCCTCACTGGTGTTCCAAAGGGAAGAAAAATTTCTCCTTTGAAAAAAAATCCTTGGAAGTGGTGTTGTCAACCCTCCACTGCAACACAATGTTTCCTGATACAGGAATAACATTGTAGTTGAAGGAGGAAGCTTGGCCTCAAGCTTGAATGTGGAGAAATGAAGTGCAAGCTCCTTCAAGAGGCCTCTCTTGAAAGGAGAAGGAATTCCTAAACAGGAAATCCTTGTGCTAAGCAGAATTGCAACTCTGCTAAACATCAGGAGAATGCACAAAGTCTGAACAGACCAAGAAATCAATAATACATAGCATGAACAACAATGGTTGCCTTGCCCTCCTTTTAAACAAGTGAAATCCCTCTCTCCACGGGTCCCACTCATTAGGGTTTCCTTCACCAAATAATCTTCTTCCCATTCATACTACATTGTCTATCAAAATGTTCTCCACCTCCTATCCCAGCGCTGTTGACTTGGTCAAACTTGACCTTGTGTCTGTGCAAATTTCCTCTTTCACACTTGAGGGTGTGAAATCCCGCTCTTATGAATATCCCCTTTCATACTATGAGGGATTTTATTCATTCTTCTGCAATGTATGGGCCTCCTTACCCATATATTTACCTCCTATTTGTAAACAACAAAATTTAATATTCCATTTAGCGGTGTGCTAAAGTGGGAATATTACAAATCACTAGAAGTTAAATAAGTTTCTTTCCTTCTATAGTTCACCGGATTGTTTGTCTTAAGTTATTATTTGCTTAAGTTTAATCAAATAGTTATTGGTTTTCCTTGTCTTATGATTACTTCTTTATGCTAAATAGTGTTAAAGGCCCTTCTTGTTAAAGTATTTGACAAAGGATTCTTAACTGCCCTTTGCCCTACTTTGTTCACAATTTATTGTTCATTTCATTTCACACAAATCTTGAAGATCTATTTGACCATGTTAGATTTTCCCTGTGATGCACCCTAATTCATTGTTGAAATATCCATGACCTTTTGTAGACTCCATAGCCCAATGAATTGAAGATCTCTCAGTCCATCTATTTCTACTTGATCATCTACCCAACCAAAACAAACAAACAAACCCTAAAGTTAACAACTAGCCTAAAATCAAACACTAAAAGCAAACAAGTTCACATCCTTTGCAAAAAATAGAGAGATCCCTTTCTAAGTCTAGGAAGGCTAGGTCATAGGACTCCAAAGACTGGTTTGATGTTACCCCTATTCATTTGTTCTCACCAATCTAACAAATTACGGGGACCTAACATAATGGCGATCATGGTGGGACCTTCTGAGTAAGTAACAAGCTTATACATCCTTAGAAAATTAAGAAGCCCTTGTCAAACATTATCTACTGATTTATCGCCACCTCATCACCTAACATAATGGCGATCATGGTGGGACCTTCTAACTTAGTGAAAATATAAGTACTCCTTAGGACTTCAAAAACCCTTATCAAATGTTTGAAAACTCAAGTGTTAGCGAAAAGTAGAATCTAATTGTCTCACCATCCTAGGAAAATGATGACTCAACAGGAGGAAACTCATAGAAACCTTAGGGCTACATAAAGGCACTCATAAAACCCCAAAAACATTTTCTAGATTGGTTTTTTCTCAGTTATTGGTAGTGGACCATAAATACATATCATCAAAAAAACAAAAAAAATCCACCCGATGACTCCACTATCCTCTAGTAGGCTTACTAACTTTACTAGTTCTCACAAATTTCCCTAGGATTGTGTCAAATCAGCCCTGAGAATTTTAGAGGCTTACTCACACACTCTATAAGTTTATCAAACACTAAGAGAGGTTAGCCTTTCGAAAATAGTCATAAACTTTCAGCCTCTTTATACTTTGGGTTTGAAATCTGGCTTCACAAAGTATCAGTACCAGATCTCACCTGGACCCAAACACTCCTACCATAGTTGATGACCCAGAAATTATTTTGTGGAAAACTTCTAGAATTGAAGATTCAACTACTATTAGGACCATTCATAGAGCAATTTGTGTCCCTGAACATCTCACAACCTTGCAAGATCCCCAATTTGACTTACACCATACAAGAAACCTTTTCAGAACCTAGTCACAAAGTGGGATTGACCAGACTGACCTTGAGCGCATAGATTTGTAGCAAATTTCTAGTAGAGAAGCCTCTCCTTCCACTCCTGCTGACTTTTAGCTTCTCTATCACTTTGGCTCTTTTCATCCCAAGTCTGCTAAAAATTAGTTTGCTGGTCCAAGTACCTCTACCACCCCCATCCACACATCCACTGTGCAAACCACTCCACTTCATCCTCCACCCCCTCTCACAAACCCTCCCCTTGTAAATCCTCCTTGGATTCCATTAGCGCCCATCATGGAAGCATGGTATGCCCCTCTGGCACTACCACAACCTTTGATACCTTTTCCAAATGACTACCAATCCAAAATCCCTCACTTCACTGGAGCTGACTCTACAAATTCCCAACAACATGTAGGTAGGATGAATGATGCTTTTGACTACATGGATTTAGAAGAGGAGACCATAAAAATGAGGATTTTTTCCCAAATCTTTGGAGGAGAAGCCAATAAATGGTTCAAAATCTTGAATCCAAACATCATATATGATCTCCCTTCCCTTTACCATACATTCATAAACAAGTGGGAAATTAAGAAAAACCCTCTCCAAATCCTTTCATAGTATACCAACCTTAAGAGAAATATCGAAGAAAGTGTCCAAGACTATTGCACTAGGTTCAATAGTGTTTAAAATGCCCTCCCACCGAAAATGAAACCCCCACAAGGCTTAGCCTTAGCAAAATTTCCAGAATGTTTTGATCTAGATATGGCCTATCAATTGAGAGAGATGGATCCCCTAAATTTAGAATACATGCAATGGGGAGCTGTGAGTGTAGAGGCCAACCTAATTGAAAAAAGGGCTAGGATGAGGTCAAAAAAGAGAGTCACCTACAAAGATGAAACTATGGCATCAAACTCCTCATCTGATGCCAAAATTGAAAATTTAGTGAGGGTAATGGAAATAATGATGGAAAGGATCAACTTGAGTGAAAGAACATCTCCTAGGGAAAACCAAGCGAATCCCCAAAACATAAATTGGAACCAAAACTTCAGAAGGGACCTTTCCCAAAACAGACGAAGAGACAATGACCAACAAATCAGGCCTCCTTTCTATTGTCCAGGTAAATCCCCTCTGCAGACAAAGGTGATCCCTCTAGCCCTAGGGTGGGTCTAGCAAATATGGGAACATACTAAAATCTACCTTCCAAGATTGTAAATGAAATTCAGAGCAAGGAAGATGACCTACCTTTTCCTGATGCTATTTTGTTGTCTTCTGTCAAAGCTTCTTGATCCATCGCTCTTCTCAAGCTCGATACACCCTGTTATCAACATTTGATTACCTATAAAAACAGTCAAGACACCATGACAAGCGCAAAACCACGAAAAACATACAACAATTAAAACCTATATAACTGATCAAGGAATACTAGAAATCTCATTATAAATGTAAACAAGAGTGGAAGATAAACATCAGATGCATTTTATTATGATAAGGACAAGGGGAGTTTACAACCAAGCCTTGATGTTGAGGCTCTCCTTTGACAGGTCTATATCCAAGCACGTTTGCCACACCCTCATGAACAAAGGTCCAAGATCTCACCATGTTCTTAACACACACAAACAATCACACTTTGCACTATTCTCCCGAAGCTATAATTGCTTCTCTTCTCTATGATTGCTAACTCTTTTAGCTATCTGTTCAACTAGCTTCATCAAGGAGAGATAAATTATTTTTATATAGGAAAAGGTGGAGGTTAGGATCCCCACAATGGTGGAAGGGAGGCCTATCCTTTAGGAGGTTCCCACAAGAGGTGGAAACCATAAACTAAAGGAGGGAGTCTGTGTTTAATCAGTCCAACCACTCCCAATGACTCATCCTCGAAGTTTTTGTGATCGAAACTTCGCTTCTATTTTTAAAAAACTTTCCATAAATAGATTGGTGCAGGCAGCTAACTAAGATAGAGCACCAGCTGGCACGAGGGCATAACGGGCTACCAACGCCAAGGAAAAAACAGGTGTTTTAGTGGTCTGCTCAGGAAATGATCAACATAAGGAATGTTGTCCTCATGGCAAGGGGTGCAATGATGGTATTTGGAAGGCATGACACTTTTAATTAGTCACAGAAATGACTCTCCAATGTGTGATATGGGGATTGCAACGATAGTGACAAAATGTTGTGTAATAAATTCCCCCTAAAGTATTAAGTACGAACATGAGTGAGGGGTGAAATGATTTACAAGTACGTTCAAGGAACCAGACACTGTTTTAGGGATACCTGCAAATCAAGCATAGATACATATACATAACTGAAATATTTGTTGAAAATACATTAATCCATGATATAGGCGCAACTATCCATCAAGAAGAGGATCATGTGAATGGATCCTCGGCATGGACGCAGCCATCTGAATGAAGGGATCATATGAAATAGATCCACGGTATGGGCACATCCATCCATATAGAGAGGATAAAAACAAGAGAACCCATGGTATGGTCGCAACCATCCATCTAAAGAATCATGTATATAATCATGAATGACTCATCACTCCTCGCAACCTGGACTTTTATGATCGAAGCCCAGGGTCTTGCGCTCCAACACCACCTGATCAAAGTACAAATTACAACATGTGAATAGATGTGTTGAAGTTGAACATGCTAGAAAATCACTTGATTACCAGTCAATGATGTGAACTATTAACAAGTGCAAGAGAAACCACCAATAATGACAATGGCTCTCAAGGTACAACTAGTGCAATCCACGGAATGTGAATAGTGAGCTGAAGCCAAACACCCATGAAATCACTCGATCGAAGGCTGATGATGTGAACCTATCATCGAATGCGAAGAACTTGTCATTAGGGCATACAAGCTATAAGGTAAAGGTTAAGAGGCTAGCTAACAAGACCACTCATTGTAAAGGTTCCTCAGGAATGGGTAAAATAACCAAGTGAGGGCATATGATTGGCCGAGCAGATAGTGACGATGGAATGGGAACACCAATGCTCATCTGGAAAAATGGGATGATAAAATGGAAATCACGAGAGGTAAAATGGGAATGGTTTCATTTTTATACAAGCTTGAAATCAGGAAACTCTGCTTGAAGTTGGTTTCATTTTTACAAAAGCTTGAAACAAAGATAAACTATGCTTGAAACCGGTTTCATTTTTACACAAGCTTGAAACGGAAACAAAATATGCTTGAAAAAGTAAGCATGCCCCCAGCATGGTGACTCAATTCGAGGTACATGCCCCCCAAGCTTCAGTGCATTCACCAGAGTAGACTACTAGTTACTGATAGGTGGATGGAATGAAGGTTCAATTATGAGACCAAGAGAAAGACTCGACTGGGATTTTACGAGATCTAATCAAAGACTTGAATTGAACGGGAACATGTTTCATTTTTTTAACGAGGTTGACACATTAAAAGAACTGTCCTCATGAGCTAATTTATTGTTTAATGAGTTTGACATAGAAGACGAACTATCCTCGAACGAGCTTGTTTCATTTTTTAAGGAGCTTGACACATGAAAATTAACTGTGCTCTGACAACCTTGTTTCATTTTTTAAGGAGCTTGATGCAAGAAAATGAACTCTGCTCCGACAACCTTTCATCATGATTAATAAGAAGTCATGGCTTCCAAGAGTTCCATACTGGATGGGAGAACAATATCTCGGAAATCAGGACCCAATGCCCCCAACACACGATGCACAATGACACTATCACTGAATGCAGGCATGGGACAGGTAGCCACATAATTAGCCTGTGGCGGGGAAGATAAAACTGGTGGATAAAGGCTTGGAAGGGACGATGGTGGACCAGATATCACGTCAAGACCAAAGAATGAAAGTTGATCAATGGTCACGATTAGACCTTCATGTGGGAAACAAATCACACGAAAAAGGGAAGAGACAAGCACTCCCATGACATAAGTATAGTCACACCCTAGGAGTAAATTGAAATCCAAGGGCCCTAGAACAACCATCATGTCTATATAGACGGTTTTTTCTCCCAAATTAATAGGAAACTTCAGAAGGATCCCTAACGGTTGGCTGGTTCCTTTGTTGAAAGCCAACAGATTCTGCGTAACAGGCACAAGTGGTGGAGAACCAAAAGCTTGCCAAGTAGTTGAAGACAAAACACTAACAGACGCACCTTCATCTATAATGGTGCTGGGTATGACCACATGGGATACATGTACCGTGATCTCAAAAGGCACATAAGAAGGAAAGTGATATCCTGCAAATCGACTCCAATCAAAGGAAGCGATCAAACTACTTGGGGGGGGTTCCATTGAACTGAGATCGTCATCCCCTGGTGTTACTGGGGCAAGAGAAGCATCCTCCTGGACCTCTATTGTGGGAGCAGGAGGAGCAGTTTCTTGAACTATAGGGATGGAATAATCTTTCACCAAGTTAGAGGAATCTAAAGAAATAAGAAGAACGTGAGGGAGATGAGATCCACTCTCGACGGAAAAAACCTGATGAACCATAAGCGAGATTAGGTTGACCAATTCCCCGACAAATGATTGGTTGGGAACAGATTTGTGAGTTTTAATTTTCTAGGGAACGAGATCGACCAAGGATTAATATTGACCGATTGCTCGATCAACTAGCGGAGGACTCAAAGAAAGATTTTGGTAATCAACCAGAAGGCAGGGTATAGAAACAACAAGGTTTTCCAACACTCTCGTGGCTTCATCGATGTACGGACAAAGGTGAATAGGATGATTCCCTTCACACAACTTACATGGATTCCTGATCTTACCCTGTTTCTTACGAGTCTTATTAGTACTAGTCGAACATGTGTCACCAATATGACTTCCAGAAGCCAAAGACAATGACAGACGACCGTCGGACCATGCCTCAAGTACCTTGGGAATGCCTGGGCAATCTCGAAGAAGGTGGTTACCTTTGCACAACATGCAAGGGAATTTGACTTTCCATGGAAGGTTGGATGATTTATCAAGGGTAGGCGCAATAGTCATAGAGTTAGCCTCTCCCTTATCTGACTTCTTCTTCTTAGCCACCTGGTTACTAGAATCCAAACTTTCACTAGGCGAAGTAGAAGAGGAGGATGAAGAAATAGGCAAAGAAGTAGAGAGGTCCACCTTAGAATCAACATAATGTTGTTCAGCTGGGGGAGATGGTTGTACAGTGGTCAGAACATTCGAGAACACAGAGGTCGAAAACAACCAAACAGGAAATCCAATAGTTAACCCAGGAAGGGATAATGTTTCGATATAAGGAGCACCAACATTCCCAAAAGTAGAAAAAGGACCAGGATTCCCTTCGGAGGGGATTCCTTGGTTGGTAAACTCTGGAAATGTTGCCAGTGGAAACAACCATAAAACAAAACACTAAGGAAGATAACTTTAACCAGGAATATTTCGTGGGTAGTTAATTTTTCAGGACATTGAAACAAAACTCCGTTGTTTCATATTTTAAGAGTCGAGAAATAGGAAAAAGATGACTCTATCACTTTTAGGTTGAAACGAGCGTGAAAGGACAAGTGCTCGATGCTCTCTTCTATTTTTAAAGAGTCACAAAAATATCGAAATGACTACTCTGGTAATCTAAGAAAGAGGGTGTACCAAGTTTCCGTGAACTTCTATATACACCTTGGTGATCAAATGAAAGAGAAATGACCAAGGACTTTCTGTACGTGTAGGTAGTCTCTTCGAATGCTGTGTTTGGTGTATCACGGTTATAGGGTGGTAGACTCAGCTTCCTATGGATAAAGGATTGTAACCTATAGGGGTCTCCCTTTATATACTTGATGGTACGGGGAGAAAAAATCCATACTAGTGCTGTCAAAAGCCAGAAGGTGAACGATAGCTACTAGGTTTAATGACATCGGAACACGTCACTAGCCTAGACCACTAAAATGTTTGCGTTAAGTTCGAATGTTTCCTTAGGTTAATTCAATAAATTTTATGGTTGATCTTGAATTCTGTCTCGATTTCAAGGCCCTACCGCATGTCATCTGACAATCTCCTATATGCAGCTATATGAGGAAAGACATCTTTCAACTCGATGAATGCTATCTAGTTAAGGGAAGAGTCTCAAACAATGATGCAACAAACAGTAATACTGCAAACATAAATTTTTCCTAACTATATGACTTTCACTATCCAAAATTAATCTAAAACATTCAAATATGTGAATTATGCAATGTAATCTATGAAAAATCCTCTTTTTTGAAAACTATGCAATTGTAATCTATGCACAATTTCCTTTTTTTTTTGAAGAATAAGAATTCACTCAATGCATTTTTGGATGAAATGAGAATCTACTTAATGCATGTTTTTAATGAAAGAGAATGCACTCAATGTGATTTTTCACTTTCAACCATTAAATAATGTAATCTAAGTTCAATGATGGATCTCAAAAAATACTTTTCAATGCAATGTGATCTAATGCATTTTAACGAAAAACAAACTCTGAGATGAAAACTAAATGAACACAAATTTCCTTAATGGAAGGATGAAAGAAAAAGGGATGAAAACAAACACTATGAATGCAATTGTAGTTTTAAACACTTTGTAACAAAATTCCTCAAAAGGGTACAAGACATATGAGGTTAAGCACAAAAAGGACTTCCAAAGCATGAGCTCAAAACAAAGCATTCATTCCCTTTTACATCAAGCAATCCTAGAAAGAAGAATTTTCAGTTGAACAATGAGAAATGTAATCTATGCTCAAAAGTGAAAAATCAAAGGAGAGAACAAGTAAATCATACAGAGAAAAGGACCAGAAGGGAAAGACACACTAGTGGAGGAATTAGGGAAAAACCTCGAATTTTCACACACCTTGAAATTGGTATGACTTTTGTGGGTGAAACTAGTGCCAACTCACACGAATTGCTCATAGAAAACTAGCCCCAATGGCCAATTAGTGTGGGTTGCTAACTGACAACTAGCACCAATCAACGTGTCTGTCAGAAAAATAAAAGCGCCAATGCCTGAATAGGAAAAAAAATTAATTTCTCGCAACCAAGACCAGACTCACCACTTCAAGCAAAAACTAAAAGATCGTAATTGATGAAAAACATAGGAACAAACAGGGAAATGGTTGTTCAAATAAACCTATCGAATGACTAAGACCTCAAAGAGTGAAAAAATCAAAGGAAACTCCCCAGTGGAGTCGCCAATTTGTTGTCCAAGTAAATCCCCTCCGCGGACAGAGGCGATCCCTCTAGCCCTAGGGTGGGTCTAGAAATTACGGGAACATACTAACATCTACCTTCCTAGATTGTAATCGAAATTTAGAGCAAGGAATATGTCCTACCTTGTCCTGATGCTATGTTGTCGTCTTCCATCGAAGCTTCTTGATTCGTCGCTCTTCTCAAGCTTGATACACGCTGTTACCAACATTTGATTACCTATACATACAGTCAAGAAACCACGACAAGCGTAAAACCACGAAAAAAATAAAACAATTACAACCTATCTAACTAATCAAGGAATGCTAGAAATCTCATTATAAATGTAAAAAAGAGTGGAAGATAAACATTAGATGCATTTTATTATGATAAAGACAAGGGGAATTTACAACCAAGCCTTGATGTTAAGGCTCTCCTTTGGCAGGTATGTTTCCAGGCACGTTTGCCACACCCTCATGAAAAAAGGTCCAAGATCTCACCATGTTCTAAACACACACAAACAATCACACTCTTCACTATTCTCCCGAAGCTATAATTGCTTCTCTTCTCTATTATTGCTAACTCTTTCAGCTGTCTATTCAACTAGCTTCATCAAGGAGAGATAGCTTCTTTTTATAGAGGAAAAGGAGGAGGTTAGGATCCATACAAAGGTGGAAGGGAGGCCTATCCTTTAGGAGGTTCCCACAAGAGGTGGAAACCATAAAGTAAAGGAGGGAGTTCGTGGTTAATCAGTCCAACCACTCCCAATGACTCATCCTTGAAGTTGTTGTGATCAAAACTCTGCCTCTATTTTTAAAAAAGTTTCCATAAAAATATTGGCATGGGCAGCTAACTGAGATAGAGCGCCAGCTAGCATGGGGGCCAGTGTTAATCTACCTCATTGGCGTGAGGACATAATGGGCTACCAACACCAAGGAAAAAACAGGTGTTTTTAGTGATCTTCTCAGGAAATGGTCAACAGAAGGAACGTTGTCCTCATGGAAAGGGATGAAATGATGGTATTTGCAAGGCATGCCACTTCTAATTAGTCATAGAAATGACCCTCCAATGTGCAATATGGGGATTGCAGGGACAGTGACAAAATGTTGTGTAACACTTTCTAAGACAATTATGTAGATGAAGAGGGAAGAGAGACTGAAGAACCTGAAGAAAACCATGTAAACTTGATAGGCTCTGATAATGAGGGTGATGTTTTTCTCACCAAAGAATGAAAAGGTTTCTTTTCCTCAGATCAAACTGAAACAAACTATGAGGATTCTGAAGACTACAAACTAGGATTTGTAAATGCCATAATGGAGGTCCATAGGCAATATGACCTTAGGAGAAAAAAGAACCAAGAAACCTCCAAGAAGAACAAATTAGACACTACTGTGAGGAAGACCCCTGAAAATACTCCTAAGAGGACAATAGATATTACCAACACCATGGCTAAGAAAACTGATCCAAACACAGAAAAAACTAGCCAACAGAGTGGTGACCCAAGCTGCCCTAGTACATCTACTAGTGGCCCTGAGAAAACTCTTTTGTCCGAAGTCCCAAATCAGAATCTACAAACTAAACTTGTAGAAAAAATTATGGCTGATAAAACTAATGTAAATATGCCCAAAACACAAGTACCTTTTAGTTTTGAGGGAGATATTGCTAAGATCAAGATAGCCCTACCTCTCACTAAACTGATAACCCAAGATATGTACAGGTCCCAAGTATTGAAATTTTTGAACATGGGAAATGATACCGACACTCTAAACTTGACTGATAACAACACCCCTATTTATTCCATTCATTCAAACCTTGACTCATTTAAATTGTATAATGAATATGACATCAGTGAACAGGTAAATGAAATTGAGACAAATCCAGAAATGCCACAACAGTCAAAGCAAACATTGAATGAAGAACTCAACAACCAAAACTCTAGTTGCCCTTAACAACAACATAGTGGCGAATATGAACTGGAAACACTTTGGAACATGAGCTTTGATGGCTCTTGTGGCAAATCTGGTTCAGGAGCTGGTGTCTAGATACATAACACAAATGAAGGCCATTCCTACAAACTAGATTTTCGATGCACTAACAACATTTCAGAGTATGAGGCTCTCCTCCTTGGTTTACATTTGCTAAAAAACATAGGAGCTAAGAATATCTCAGTCCAAGGAGATTTAGAGTTGGGCATTAGGAAAATCAAAGGGGAGTATTCAACAAAGAATCCTAGACTAAGAGAGTATAGGAATGCTGCCCTAGACCTCCTGAAAAGCTTTGATAAATATGAACTCACTTTCATCCCTAGAGCTCAAAACAACATTGCCAATGAGCTTGCCTTTGCTGCCAGCAATTACCAAATACCCCATGCAAATGAACAATACAATGTCAAAGTAAAAAACTGGCCTATAGTACCTGAAAACATAAAATATTGGCAAGTGTTTGAGGGTGATAAACAAATTGATGAATTTATGCAATATAAGAATGAATTTTCAATACCAAAACCAAGCTTAGGGCATGAAGAAGATTACTTTGCTGAAAAACAAGCTCACAAAACAGAATTTCCTCTACTGCTGATATAAATATGCTTGAACATCCTTATAAGGAAGAATTGTTTGAAAATATAGATCAAAAGGACCTTGCGGTTCTATAATGTAAAGATGATGCATTACCAAGGGGCCTTACACCGTTAGAAGAGTTGTTTGATTTTAATGATGTGGCTAGAAATCCAAAGATGGAATCTACTGAGACTAATGTAGAAGAATATGACATAGGTAGCATAAAGGAACCTATAATGATCAAGTTGTCCAAAATTCTTCCTCCTTACATAAAACATAAATATATTGAGCTTTTTAAAGAGTTTAAAGACGTGTTTGCATGGGGGTATGAGGACTTTAAGTCCTATGACACAAGCATTATTCAACATAAAATTCCTCTCAAGGAAAATCAGAAACCATTCAAACAAAAATTGAGAAGAATAAACCCTATCCTAGTGCCTTTAGTTGAAAAAGAGATTAAAAATATGTATGATGCTGGGATCATAGTCCCTCTTAGGTACTCAGAATGGGTTTCTAACCTTGTGTCAGTTAGGAAGAAGATCGGGGAGATTAGGCTATGCATTGACTTTAGAAATTTGAACAAATCCTCCCTGAAAGATAACTATCTTTTGCCCATAATGGATTAGATATTGCAAAGGGTGGTTGGCTCTAAGAGAATATCATTGCTTGATGGCTTTTCAGGTTACAATTAGGTGCTAGTACTTCCAAGTGATCAACAAAAACTACTTTCACTACACCTTGGGGCACATTCATGTATGTTAAAATTCCCTCTGGGTTAATGAATGCAGGGGCCACTTTTCAAAGGGCCATGGACATAGATTTTTCAGAAGACATAGGTTAATTCATATTCATATACCTTGATGACATCACTCTCTATTCTAATATTGATGAAGAACACTTAGTCCACTTGAGAAAAGTCTTTGAAAAATGTAGGAAGTATGGTCTATCTTTGAATCCTAAGAAAACACTGTTTGGTATTCAGGAAGGAAAACTCCTAGGCCACATAATATCTGAAGAAGGGTTCAAAATAGACCCCAAAAGGATCGAAGGTATATTGCAAATCAACCATCCTAGAAACATTAAAGACCTGCAATCTTTCATTGGAAATATCAACTTCCTAAGAAGGTTTATCCCTAACCTTGCTGAACACCTAAGGAATATGACCAACATGCTAAAAATGGAGATAGGAGTTAAGTGGACCTTGGAAGCCAAACAATCCTTTGAACTGGTAAAACAAGCACTCACCCAAACACTAGTTCTTATCAATCCTGACTTTACTAAGGACTTCTACATTTTCTCATTTGCATCTGAACACACCATTGCTATAGTGTTGTTTCAAAAGAACATGATGGAGCAAGAACATCCCATAGCTTTCTTTAGTAAGGAATTAAGAGATGCTCCCTTAAAATATAACATCATGGAGAAAAAAGCCTTTGCCTTGATCAATGCTTTAAAATATTTTCGTGTCTACATTTTTCACTCTCATATCATTGCTTTTGTTCCACGCACAGTTGTCAAGGACATTCTAAATGAGGAACCTGATGGTAAAAGGGGTAAATGGATTTCTATTATCTTAGAATATGATTTAGAAACCAGACCCACTAAACTGATTAAAAGACAAGGACTCACAAAACTCATGGCTGAATCAAATTTTTGAGCACTAGACATGAATATGGTTGATGCATTAGAGGAATAGTAAGAGTTCACAACTCCCCACATTTAAGAAGTATTTCTGAATTCATCTTGGTATGCTGATATTCTATATTTTATTTTTTATCTTAATTTTCCTCCTACTTTATCCAAAACAAAAGCTAGATTCTTGAAAAAAAAAGCTTTAAATTTATTCATTTTAGATGGAGCTTTGTATTGGAAAAACTCTGTTGGCATATTGCTTAAATGTTTGCTTGAATATGATGCAGAAAGAATCATGCATGAGCTGCATGAGGGAGAGTGTGGAGGCCATCTCTACTAGAAAACCACAACTAAAAAAATCCTTAGAGCTGGCTACTATTGGCCGAACTTTTCCCTAACACTCACAAACTGGTCATGACTTTCCATAAGTGCCAAATCTTTAATGGAAAGAGAAAACTTCTACCTTTTCCTTTTCATCCCATCAGTGTTGAAGCAACTTTTCAAAAATGGGGTTTGGACTTCATTGGAGAGATCCACCCTACCTAATTTTCCCAACACAAGTGGATCCTCACTGCCACTGATTATTTCACCAAGTGGATAGAAGCCATCCCTTCTAGGAATTCCATCGACTTAGTCACTTTCAAATTACTTGAAATGAAAATCTTGTCCAGATTTGGTTGTCCTAGAAAGATCATTATCGATAATTTTGCAGCCTTTAAATCCAAAATAATGGTTGAATTTTGCTATAAATATCATATCACATTGGGGCATTCCACAACTTATTACCCTGAAGGTAATGGAATTGTTAAGTGCTCCAACAAAAGTCTGGTGAACATCATCAAGAAGCTGCTGGAAGAGAACCAAGAATCATGGCATAGAAAACAAGTGCGTGCATTATGGGCTGATAGACTAACCACTAAGAAATCAATCAGTATGTATCCCTATCAATTAGTATATGGCATGGATGCAGTCTTCCCAAAATCCTTGGGAGTTCCAGTGATGAAGCTCCTCCAAGAAGTGCAATCAGAAGAAAATAACATGCAAATGAGGCTGAAACAAACCATTCATTTGCAGCAGTCAAGGGAGGAAGTTTACAAAAGGACACAAGTAGTACAAGAAAACATAAAGAAGATCTTTGATAGAAGGACCAAAGAAAATGACTTCCAGATTGGAGATACAATTCTAAAATGAGACTCAAGGAAAGAGGACAAAGGCAGGCATGAAAAATTTGAGAATTTGTGGAAGGGTCCTTACATCATTCATTCAGTTAGAGGCTGGATGGAGAAGAGTTATTTGGAGATCATGTCAATGGCAGGATGCTCAGGCACTATCTTTGTCAAAATTCATAGTTTGAAGCTTTCATTCATTGTACATAACATTGCATGATGAGAGATCATAAAAAAAAAACACAAAAAAAAGAAAGAAGGAAAAAGAGGATGGGAAAAGAATAGGTACAGCCCCATACCAAAAAAAGAGTACTGTTGAAAGTGTGCAAGCCTAAATGCCACTACTTGTTAAGAAAAGGAGTCTTGTTTAATCATCTAGCCTAATCATGGATGAACATGTTTTAAATTTCTGTTGATAGGTTAGTGAAAGAAGACTTGTCAAATCATTTAAGCTTGACTTTTCAGTAGGAACATATTAGGAAGAAAGGATGTTGGTTCTTAATGCTCAAATCTGAAGAAAAAGAGAAAAATGGGGATGCTTAACAAATGATAGATCACAACCCTCATATTTTCTAGTTTTGTTTGTACAAAAATAATATCTGTGTGCAACTTGTCCCAATGCCACAGCTCATGGTAAATCAGATTGCTTAATCCTGGTTTAAATCATGCTTTCAATTTAATGTTAGTAGATTAGATAATGAAGTCTGTCAAACAGCTTAATCTTGACAGATGAATAGTCTAGGTAGAGAATAAAAGAGTTCACTAGAATAATTTGAACTCTTGGAAGTCACAAGGGTACAAGTAGATAGTTTGTTTTTCTTTCAAAATAAAAGAATGTCAAGGGTTTTCCAATCCAAGTGCACCCACAAGAAGAAAAAATGGTAGGAAAAGGTATGTTGGGTAGGTAGAGATGAGGTTGAATCAATCATGTCTTTCAGATTCTTGAGATCATAGCTTCAAGAGAAACATCAACAAATGAAAGAAGAAAAATCTGGCCAATGAATAAGGCATTGGTCTTCATAAACTTAGAGATTTGATATCTAAAGTTCTTGACACCTCCTGAGAAGGGTCTGCCCTCCCCAAGTGGAGCCACTGTTAGTCATCAACAATTTTTGCTGTTTGTAGATGACGAAATACTTGTCTTAGATTTCTAAGAACAAGATTCACGAATATTGTGAGTTTTAGAAATCTCACTGCCTTCATTATCCTTAAAACAAAATTTTCACTATTTTACTACTCTGCCATTTCATGGTTAAATTACCACTCCTAAAATACCCCTCATGGGCTCATGCCACTCATCTTTATCCTATTTTCCTATCCATAACCTCAACACTCTGTTTTGCCTTTGCCTCACCCCTCCACTTTCCATCTATGTTTGCCAAACAACCTACTCCTTCTCATGTTCACCAGGAGCCTCAAGCATTGTTGGTCTCAAAACTATCTCTGTAAGCTCTTTAGATAAATCAAGTACATTGTATTTTGGATCTTCAATACATTAATTTGTCAAAAACTCTATTTTTTTACACTTGAAGACCCCAACCCAAGCTTTTAGTCAAAGATCAAGTCAAAGGATCCTCCCACTAGGTCATTAGGGTTTCATAGGCTGTAGGGTTATCCTTGGTGTTTTTGAGCTTTGATTTTCCTATGTTAGAGGCTATTTCAAATGTAAAATAAGAGCAGCACATGATTGTCCAAGAAAGAGCAGAAAATCTCCAAAGGGGGCTACTTTGTCAATTTCAAGTTTTGCACAAGGTAAATGTGCTTGGAATTTTTGCAGGAATGCTAAGAGGTAGATTAGCAAAGGAAATTGATAAAGTAATTGATGTGTTCCTAAAGGAAGACAAGGAGAAGTTTATGTCCAAGGAGAAATAAGGTTCCTAAGACTGATTGGGCCAGTAGTGTGCCAAGCAAAGGTCCAATGTAG
Organism: Pinus albicaulis; assembly: GCA_034641835.2. Classification (NCBI taxonomy): domain Eukaryota; kingdom Viridiplantae; phylum Streptophyta; class Pinopsida; order Pinales; family Pinaceae; genus Pinus; species Pinus albicaulis. The sequence continues at coordinate 1,427,958,513 of CM076575.1, forward strand.
TAGAACACATGGAGGAGGCACACCAAGTGAACCAAACATGGAAGAAATTTCTTAGAAACTATAAATGAAAAAGGGAAAAAGGTGAGGTGAATTGGACAGAATGAACTTGAAAGGGCTATATAGAACTTAGAAGACAACACTGATAATTGTTCTCAAGCATCCTAAAAACCTAGGGTTTTGGTAAGGTGATCAAAGAAGGTAAACTGATAAGTTTGGACTCCATAATGATAGTTAAGGATTCCTGAAGATATCACTATTTGCAAAGATTCCAAAATCATCCCAAGGAGTTTTTCATGCCAAATATGGTCAAAAGAAGTAAAATGAAGATGGTCGAAAGAGGTAAAATGAAGATGGTCAAAATAAGTAAAATGAAGCTGTTAGGCCTCCATCATGACAACAAAAATAAGATTTTAAGGGGCTACTATGTATGTCATCCCAGAGTTTTCCTCACTGTTTCAAAGGACAAAGAAGTAAAGAATATCAGTGAGAAGGGAAGAAACCATGTTTCAAGTCACCCACACTCATAAATGTCAAAAGGGGTAAAAACTTGATTACAACTTCACAATGAAAACAAAAAAGGGGTTTTGACAGTGCTTCCATAAGGAAGAAATCCCTCAAAAATGTTTTGAGAAGCTTACCATTACTGAATGAGCTAAATATATGTGGTAGGTTTCAAAAAGGAAGAGAAGGCAGTTTTAGGTTTATGATATGTCAAGATGAGTGAAACAAACCCTTAGGCTCAAAAATACCCTTTCATGTTTCCAACAAGATGCCATCAAAAAGGAAAGGCCCATTTAAATGTTTTTTTAGCCACCTGCAGCAAAAGACAAGGGAATATCAGTTAAATGAAGAGGATCAAAAAACATTATCAAAGTGGGTTTTCTAATTTGAATTTATTTTCCTAGGTTATAAAGCACCATTTTGTCCTTCACCCAAGTCATTGTGCACTTGAAAAGACAACCAAAGCATCCAAGAGAGAAATTTGGGCATTTTAGTCAAATTTTAGGCAAGTCTACTCGATGCTACGTGTTCAGGCAGGCGCTACGCGTTTAGTGTCCAGTGTTGCGCGTTCAGAGGATTTTCCAGTGAAAAATTGAACTGTGTTGTGCTTTCAGAGACACATGTTGTGCGTTCATGTAGGCGCTACACATTCATCGAGGAAAGCCCGATAGGCCCAGACTGCGTTCAGGCACTGCACCTAGGAGAGCCCAACATGACAAAAATGCATTCAAACGCTATGTGTAGGAGAGCCTGACACCCAAAAATGCATGCAGATGCTACGCGTTGGGCAGGGAGGACCTGAATCTACATGTATGCACTATGCGTTGGGCAAGGAGGACCCGACTCTGCATGTAGGCGCTATGCTTTTTCCTGAAGCTCTCCTTCACCTACAAGCGCCCAAAAAACATCAAAAACTCCTTCAAGATGACATCAAAGGACTTTTAAGGGCATTGAAAATTGGTAGGTGGATGTCTTGCCTTTTCCTCCAATGGATTTTGATGGTTTAATGTCAAAAGGAATTGACCAAACCCTAAGGAGTGAAAAACCCTAATCTTCATGCTAAAAAACCCTGTTTCAACCTCCATCACCTACAAAGAAGAATATATCGGTCAAGTAGGGTATGAAGTAGTATGGTTGTAGTGATTTAAATATTGATCATTCATCAAAGCTAAAAACACTTAGTCATGAACCTACACCTTCCTCTTACTCACTTGCAAAGGTTGCCTTTCATCATCATTCCAATTCACTTCTCATATCAAGTTTCACAAGCAGAGGTGGGGTTTGTTTAAAAACATCAGTAATCAAAATGTTAGGAGAAGGAGAGAATGTTAGTAGTGAAGAAGGCCAAGTGCCTAGGAGGCAGAAACATAGACGTGGGAAGGTTAATAGGTTTTAACCCTAAGAAACTATGGAGCTTAATGCCTCTCCTATGATTATCACTTGTTTCCAAAATGTAGGGTGTTTTCAATTTTGTGAAAAATTCCAACAGGTGCAAAGTCACCCTAAGCTCACTAGGTTGTTTATCCTCAACCTACACAATAAAAAAGTGAATATTACAGGGTTAGACTTTGATCTGTCATCAGATGCCATTTCTATTGCTACTAGAATGCCTAATATTGGTGAAAAATGGTTCAAAAGAGTGAAGTTAGACATAAGCTGTTATGAGCCATTTCTCAAACCTAGATACAAAGAAGGCTGCAAATCTATCTTCCCTTTTTCACATTTGCTAGAGAAGTATGCACCCTTGATGAGGGTCATGATGAAATATTTTACATGTGAGGGGAGGTACTCTAGAATTTACTCCTATCATATTAGATTACTCATGCACTTTACTAGGGTTAAAATTCTTCATTTACCTTACTACCTCTACATGAGTATTATCAAGATGTCCTCTATTGTACAAAAGAGGAACTACTCCCAGCAAATGAAATTTTTTTTCCATCATTCCTTGATCAAGATGGTTGTGCTACATTAGTTGGAGAAAAAGGGCATACCATGGGAGGTGTTCATTGCTCATTAGGTCTTCAAAAACTCACAACCCCATCATCAGAAAAAATTTCCCTCAACATCTCATCCTCCCCCCCCTACTACTACATCACCTCCCACTTATCATGCTTCATCATCCACACATGTGTCCTCACCTCAATAAAACCTTCCTTCCTCACCCTCTCCCAATGTCTCGGATCAAGAAGAGAGTGACAATGAGTAGTCAAGTGAAAATGAGCAAGAGGGTGATGATGAATCAAGCCAAAACAAAGCAGAAAGCATGTAAACTAAAGGTAGTGATGGTGATAATGGTGGATATGAGACTAGGAGCCATGATAATAGTGAAAATAGTGAGGCTCTTAGTTATGAAGAGAAAAAGGTCAGCAATGAAGCAGGGGACATGGAGGTATATGAAAAAGAAGATGAGGCAACTGATGAAGAAAGCAGCTAGAGTGTTGATGGAGATGAGGCATAAAATTTTAATGAAGAGGAAGCCACTGAATATAAGGGTAGTGAGGCTGATATTAGGAGTAATGAAGTAAGAATTAGTGAGGAAAAGGATAGAAAGGAACATGACATTAGTCTTAATGGCCATGAGGACAGTGAAGACAAATGAAACCCACATTGGTAATGATGATAGTGCAAAAATCAGTGAAGAGGCAAATAGTAAGGTTGATATTGAAGATAATGAGGTAAGCACCAGTCAAGGTAATGAAGAAGAAAACATGAATACAAATGATGGCAGCCATAAAAACCATGTGGACAACAAGGATATTAGTGATAATGATAGTCAGGATGGACAAAATAATGAAGACACTGAAATGGTCACAATAAAACCTCTTTCTATGACTTACCAAAGAGGAGAAAGGCATGTGTCTGTTGCCTCTAAAAGGAAAGGGGCCATGCCTTCCACATCAAAAAAGAAGCTAGAAAGAGGCAAAGAAAGGGTCACTGTGGGAGATAAGAAAGGTAAGCATGGAACTAAACAAAAATTTGAATTTATTGACCTTGACAGTGAAAATGAAGATGAGGAGAGGGTTACAAGAATCTTGCTCCAAAGCAAGGATGCTCAGATCAAAGACCTGAAAAGAAAGCTTGGCATGGCAATGTGTAACATTGAGTATTATAAGAATGAAAACAAGCAGGTCAAGAAGACAAAAAGGGCCCTTGGCCTACAAAAAAATATGGCCAAGCACTATGAAATGAAAAATCAATTTGCAAGGGCCAAGCTCAAAAGAGCCCTTGCTGAAATTCAATCACTCAAGGAGGAAAAAGACCAAGAAAAGCTTAGAATTATTATTGAAGCTTCGCTACAGGCCTCCCAAACCCCATAAGGAAGATATCTACAAATTTTGGGAACTTTTTGAATTTTTTTGGTTTTTTTTGCTGATTTTAAGGCCTGAAGGCGCAACACCCTTGGCGCTACACTTTTCCCTTAGGCATCCTCAGGAGGAAAAAATTACATTTTTGGAATTTTCAGCTCAGGTACAACATTCTCACCAAATTTTAGGTCATTTGGAGTTGATTTGGTCCCTCAGAAAGCTCAAAAAGACCCCAAATTTCACCTTTCTGACTAGTTTTCAGGACTGGCATTGTGCCTTGAGCAGCCTTGGGAGATTTAATTTTTGAACAGGTTAATGGAGCCCAATCAGAAAACCAAGGGAATTTTTGGAAAGTAGACTTAACAATATTTCCAATGAGCCATCACAGAGCCAATTCTGACATCGGGAAGGCCATCAAAACTTGGCTGCAAGTGGACCCAGTTTTCCTGTGCATGCGCTACGCCTTCAGACCTCACTGCTGCGCCCTTTTGTGCAAAAAGTCAAAAAAAGACACCAATTTATGGAAAAAATATATTTTAGTGTTTTTTGGGGAAAATCACTCCAATTTTAGGTGATAGGTGTTATTTTTACATTTATTTCATGAGATATTTTGTGTCTTGGGCCTTGCATGGTCTCTTAGACATAAATGACATTTATGGGTATTTTGACATTTTCAAACCCTAGTTAGGGTTTTTTCCCTCCTTTGATAGATAAATAGAGCATGATGAACTGATTGTAAAAGTTTGGCATTTGATGACTCTTGTGAGAAATACATATTTTTTTTGGAGATTGAAGAGAAATTGGTGTTGTGGAATTTGTGGATGGCTTGTTTTGATTGATGATAGAGAATGCTTGCTTGCAAGATCCCTGAGCTTGGTTCATGGTGATGTGTTTTTATTCAGATCTTATTTTCTTATGTATCATTTTGTTACATCCTTATATATTGCAGGAGGACAAAGTTTTTAGACTAAGAAATGTTCCTTAAAGGCACCTTAGCTCTGTTTTTTCTTCACTACCTCTATGTTTTCCTCTGCTAGGTCAGTTTAGAGAATTCTCAGTTGCTCTCTAGACCCACTTATGCTTGTTTATCTCATGAATTATTCAATACAGTAGATGTGAAATATGTTTTATGGTTAACCCTGCTTATTTGATGTTACTTAAATATTGTTCTTGAGATCTTTCTTTGAAGCATCACTGATTAGGTTTAGCCAAAGAAGTTGTGTTTTGATCATGCCCTTTTTCCATTCATTTCCTTGAAGGTCTTTATAGCTTGATCTATGATGTTTAGGAGTTCCCTCTTATTTGATCTATGTTGTATGTCTATCTTAATTTTTCTCAAGTCTTGAAGGTGAAATCACTAGACGTTAAATAAGTTTCTTACCTTCTATAGTTCACTCGATTGTTTGTCTTAAATGATTATTTTCTTAAGTTAAGAGTTATTGGTTTGTCCTGTATTATGATTACATCTTTATGCTGAATAGTGTTAAAGGCCCTTCTTGTTAAATTATTTGACAGATGATTCTTAACTTCCCTTTTCCCTACTTTTTTCAAAATTTATTGTTCATTTCATTTCACACAAACCTTGAAGATCTATTTGACGATGTTAGATTTGCCCTGTGATGCACCCTAATTCATTGTTGAAATATCAATGACCTTTTGTAGACTCCATAGCCCAATGACTTGAAGATCTCTCACTCCATATATTTCTACTTGATCATCTACCCAACCAAAATAAACAAACAAACCCTAAACTCAACAACTAGCCTAAAATCAAACACTAAAAGAAAACAAGTTCACATCCTTTGCATGAAATAGAGAGAGCCCTCTCTGAGTCCAGGAAATCTAGGTCCTAGGACTCCAAAGACTAGTTTGATGTTACCCCTTTTAATTTTTTTCTCACCAATCTAACAACTTATGGGGACCTAACAGGGTGTTCCTTTCTTGTAAATAATATATACCAGTCCAGAAAAGGGTTAAAATTGTATTGAGTAGATGTCGTTTCAATTCCTTTTACGAGCTCTAAAAGAAAAGTTCTTGGAAATATTTACATATTTTGGGAGTCTGAAAAGAGTTGAAAGAGAACTCCATGGGGGTTCATTTTTTGATGTTTAACAGAGCTCGAAAAAGAGATAAAATTATGCTCTGTGTTCAATGTTCATTTTAAGTTCATGCACGTTGAATTCACTATACCAGCTGTAAACCTCCTCAAAGAACCACCAAACAAATTAAATTGTAATGTTCCTACTTAGCCTTAGCTAAGAGGAGACATTCAATTTTGATTTAATTCATGTTTTATGAATAAATGAATAAAGGAGGACATGTAAAACTACTAAGAAGTCTAAATAAATCAATTCCCATGTGAACAAAGGAAAATCTGGGCTATGAAAATAATCACTTGCAGGTGTGAAAGAGGTTTTGAGCCAAGATTGGGTCCACCTTGACCAAGTCAACTGCGTTGTCTAGGTTCATTGCATCTCCAAGAGGGACTGCGCAGTTCTAGAAGGGAGCCTCTAATGTGAAAAGGACCAACTCATCCAAGTGGTTTAGGGTTTGCAAGAGCTATCTCATGTTATAAAAAGGAGGAAAAGACACATGAAGAGGTTGTTGATGAATTATATTTCTGAAGTATTTGTCTTCTTAGAAAAATACCATTCTTTGCTGTTTAGTGGAGGATTGTGATTGGAATTCTTGTTTAGGGTTTCATCTCTTCCCTTGAGGATCATTGGAGGAGTTATTTGCTAAAGTTTGCCACTATCTGGTTTGAGACCAAGCTCTATCTTTCATGAGCACCAATGGCCCATTGAAGGTTTTGTAGCTGCTATCTTTTGTAGCAAGGGGTGTTCTAGATCTGCTTAGATCTAGTTTGTTTTGAGTGGCTTTCTCTATTGGAGTGTGTTATTCAGCCTCCAAAGAGTTATATGATCCATATTATGTATCATATCTGCAATTTCATTCAGTTTATTCAGTCTCATTCACCCTCAATGCAGTTTCTTCTTATTACTGCATTATTTGTGTAAGAGGGTTTCTTGTTTCAGCTTGATAGTCAGATTGGATAAGAGCTCTTGGTGTTAGGCTTGCCTTCCCTTGGTAATCCATGGATTGGGTGGCTGATACATGTCTCCGTGGATCTGATATCTTTAGTAATAAATTTTATCTTCAGAAATTTATGGTTTTTCTGTAGCACTGTAATTTTGTAATTCAGATCTACGGCTATTCATGCAATATTTTGATGTAATTCCAAAGGGATATTGTTCTTAAAGTATTATAGCTTCCAGATCTGTATTAGATATGATGTTTTACCTATGTATTTGGAATATATCTGAAGTATAATTTACAACATCTGAATCATCTGAAAAATAACGCTGTACCTTCTTGTTGCAGTTCAATACATTGTTGCAGCTCCTTTTCCTAAGGGATTTCTTCATTAAATTCTCTGTATTTTCATGTAAACTGTATGGGAAATGTATCTGATATGATTCATAAATTTTCAAACCCTACAGCAGCTAAAATATTCAGCCAAGTATGCTCTCATGCTTCAGTAAAATTCTGCAGTAAGTAAGTCACGGGGAATCAGGGTTTTTAAGCCTAGTTTGAGAAGGAGAAACTGGTTAGCTGAGCTAGGATTATTTTTTTGAGCCCAAATTTGGATAATATGTCCCTCATGACCTAATATAACATATAAAACCGTCCCCATCCTCTGTTTTTACGCAGATCTATAAATTTATGCATTTTGGGGTCAAAATCACTGCTTTTCCCCCATCCATGTGAAGAGAATTAACCTTACCTTGTTGTTGTATATGTATTTTGCTGATGAAGTGTTTTAAAACCCATATCAGAGCTTTTAACTTTCTGATACTCCAATATAGTGTTTGAAGTTACTGCAGCCCTTCCCTTTGGCTGATTTCTAGCTAGTCTTATTCGTGGGGGATCTGTTTAATGTATTTCAGCTGATTTTTTTTTGCTAGAATTCGATTCATAAGTCTCAAACAGCCTAAGATAGGGGATAATAGTCCTGGTATATGCTATTTCCACACTGATCTACTTATACAACATTCTAATTAAGCCCATTGTGGATTTTCCTGATCTGGGATTTTCATCACTCCTAACTTATTTGGTTTTTGCTCCTCTTCTGGGTCCTAACCTTAGATCTTCTGATATAAGGATCCCAAGGGTAGTAAAATCTAAGGGAGAGTGATAAATCCCTAAGTTTTGTGTTGCATCAGTTTTCTACAGACAGAGTCTGGAACGGGTTAGGAAGCCTCTGGTTTTCACCCTCTCTTTAGAGGTGATATAGCCAGTAAATGCCCTGCCAGTCTATCTATGGTTTCAAATTTCTGGTGTGTCTCTATACTGCCATGAATCCATATAGGAATATCTTAATATATTCCATATTGTGCCTATTTTTCCCCATTTGGAACATTACATTGGTATCAGAGCATGATCTCTGGCACAGCCTGTGAGATCAAGATATTAGAGAAGCACTGAGAAGAAGCAGGAAGAAGAAAGTGGAGAACATAAGATGGAGAGGATGAGATTACTCTCATCCATTTTCAGAACAGAGAAGATCCTCTCCAAGGAGGTTCAACCGATGGAAGGAGGGAGATGCAATGAAGCCCCAAGAGGGTTTCAAGGGGAAGAAGAAGATGCATGCACTTCCTACTTTCATCAAGACAATGAAAGGTAGGAGAAGGAGGATCAATCTTCTCCATTTTAAGAACCTTGTACCAGTGTTGTCCTACCCATGAGGGAACAACTATCTGTAGCAGTAGTTGGACCAGCCAACACATGGGAGGGAGAGACTCTTATAGACATGTAAGTTGCTTCAAATTCTCCCAAATAACACGTCACTGATGAGGAGAAACAAGCCTGCACAACTTTGTGCCACTATGGTTTGGCACCCTTAGTGAGCATGTAATGTTCCTTTTTCAGGATTGCTCATGAATCATGTATCAAAAACGCATTTCCAACAACAAATGAAATTAAACAGAAAAATGGACTCTTGGATCCCATATATTATTCAATATACATTCTAAATCCAAGAATAGAGCTGAAACAAATCAAACTAGGTGGGCTAAGCAGACCTTCCACACTAGTGTAGCCAAAACTAGTGAAAAACCCCAAGACTGCAAAATTCCAGAGCAACTGCTCAAGGGACTACGCAGTCTAAGAGAGTTTTTACACATAAAATTATTATAGAACAATATATCTACTCATTTATTGATAAAAAATGTTGGAGAACATAGATCTAAGCCCCCTTTACAAAATAAAAAAGAAACCGATAGGGGTTTCTTGTCAAACACTCTATATATAAAATGTGATATTCAGAAAATAACTGAATAATCACTTCAAAACTAAATTAAATGAGTGAAATTGGCTTAAATATGTCTGATCTAATGAAGAACCCTCAAGGGCTTCCTCCCATGAAAGGATGAACCTCTCAATCACAAGGAAACTCAGCAATGGAGCCACCAAACCATGCAATAAGTTCTGCCTCCTGAAAAACGCACTCCCTAGTAGAAAAAGTGCTAGGAGAGTGAGATAAATGTGTGGTCTGATACCACAGATCTGAAATAAGCTCTGGATCTCTCCAAACAGATCTCTCAAGTGAAGGAAACCTTCCTCCAATGAGAAACTAGCTCAAAAATCGAGATTCCAATCCCTTCCACTGTTGCACCCAGCAACACTGCACAATCTCCGGAAAAGCTGTGCTGATGAAGATGGCTGAAGCTTGGCCTGAAAATATGATGTGGAATGATGAATAAAAACTCTTCCAATGAGCTCCTCAAAGGAAAGAGGTGGGATTCCTACCCGAGAACACCCAGTGCTAAACAACATTGTAACTTGCTAAGCAGCAAGCAGCAACAATTCTTGGCAGCCAAGAATAATAATAATCTAAGACATGATGAAAAATGCTGCCATCCTCTTCCTTATATCATAAGTGAGTTTTCTTGCCCTTGGCCCCACTCACTTAGGTTGCTTCTAACCCAAGCTACCTTTCCCTCCAAAATTGTGTTTTCCAACATAGGATTCCTCCTCCACTAAAACTGCATTGTTGACTTAGTCAAAGCAGCTTCATTTTATCCTTGTTCACACATGGAGGTGTTTTATTTAGCTAGAAAGAGTATCTCCTTTCACACTTGGAGTGGTTTTATCCTCCTTAAGAGACTTATGGGCTTTTCTACCCATTTATTTGCTGACTATAGCTGCTGCTAACTCTAATGTTCCATTTAGCTTGGAAGCTAAAATTTTGGAACATTATAGTCCTCCCCTCCAAAATATTTTCTTCTCCTCAAGAAAATGCATAAGGAGAGAAAATTATCTCCCCTCCTCATGTGGCCTCCATCAATAGCCTCCATCACTGCATCAAGAGAATCTGCCAATAAACTGTCATCCAATGCTTCCTCCCAAGGGTGCAAAACCAAAGTGTCAGCATCAATCAAAGGTGGAAAGTGTGAATGAAAACATGCTAGCTGTCTCATGGCCTTCAAAAATTAGGAGTGATGATCAACGTGGTGAATGAGTGCCTCCCTCAACCATGCAATCATCTAAATGAAGTGAATCACCCTCCAACATGGTAACTCATGAAAAGTCTCTTCCACCTTGTGCTCCTTAAATGAAGGTGGGATGAATAAGTGAACATGATAGGAAAGAGGGCCTATCCCACGCTGTCCTCCTCTCCACTCATGATAAGTGTAGAGGGTATGCTGATATTTGGCTGAAACATGATTGCCCTCCAATGGAAAGAAGAATATTGAGCCTCCAAAGACTCTTCCTCCAAGATCATGAGTCATGCCAACCCAAACCATTCCATTCAATATGAATGGCACATCATCACCACATGGCATCCAAATCAGAAAATGGCTGAAATTTATGTGAAATTTTGGATGATACATATGGTCTCTCTGGTGGATATAGCACAGCTCTCCCAACTGCTGCTTGAGAATGTCATATGGCAAGTGTTTCTACAACAAGCTACAAGCCAAATATGTATGTTCTCCCAACATGTGGGGGTAAGCATAAATGTATATCAGCTATACATATGCAATATAACAATACACCTGCCCAATTTCATGTATAGATGGGCTACTACCATCATAAACATTGGCCATAAAGTGACCATGAAACCCAAAAATACTCTTGCTCTTTTGAGGAGCAATGCACTGTGCAAACATGGTGAGAAAGTACAAATACTCAATAGAGTAATCAACAAGTACAGAAATGCATTCTCTACCATACATAGTGAGTGGGATGAAAGTGAGATCCTCCAATAAGTCCTCCCATGAGAATCTACTCATAAAAATATGCAAGAAGAAGGTATACCTCCTCCCTTTGGAATATCTCATCCATAATAACATGCTCCTATGTGACAACGTTGTTGGCCTTTGTAATAAGGCTCCATGAATTCTCCCTTTGACATTCCATATGCCAAAATCATCCACCATAATGCTGCTATGTGAGAAGATCATCTCCTGACATGGAAGTCTCTCATAATCCTCCAATACTGAAGGGTAGCCTCTTTGCACCATGAATGTGCCTTTGTCCTCTTCAGAAATATCATGAAAAGTATGAGAAGAATTTTTCCCATACTCTCCCAAGTGCAACCATAGCAAAAACAATATTTGTTGCTACCTCTTCTCTCCCTCATACAAGTCATGGAGTAAAATCATGATGGTCAACTTGTATGATGCCCCATACCAATGAATCTTTTGCTTCTTTATCATATGGGTGCCATGCCGACCAATTGGTATTTCTCTCCATACAAAGCTTCCCTTGAAAAAAAAATCATCAACAATACATGGAAGCATGAGACAATAAAAACTAGTTGCCAAATGACAACCGGAGAGTGAATCCTGGTCCCTCTCATGGAACTAGCGTAGTGCATCCTTGGCCTGCATCAAAATAAGAAATAAAAAGTGATTTTCTAGCCACTTGTTTGCTTCCATAGTCATCTCATGTGATGGAAACATGAAGTTATAATATGGTGTCATTGGTGCACACCAAGAGACATATGGCTTCCCCCATAGCTCATCAAAGGGATAGCCAAAATAAATGCTACAAGTGGCTGCAAGTACATTATCATATAATATGCAAGAAGAAATGTTTCTTCTTGTTACATCATGCTGCTCAAATAATGAAAATAAGTACAAGAAAAAATATGAAATGATACCTCCTCCATTATGTACTTGAGGTCTTGAGCTGAAATGGCTCAACTGGAAATTCTCCCTCACTCCTAGTGAGTAGGAAGGTAGCTATGACATTCTCTCTATCACCATCTAGGCTATGCATCTATCCATATGCTGATATATGTTATGCTGGATGCCCTCCCAAGTGAACTCCTCCATCAACTGGAAATATTCATCAAAGTGCATAGAAGAGAAGTCCTCATGTGCTGCATGTAGCAACTTCTCCTTGAGACTAGAAGATCTAGTCAAGAAGATCCTGCCATAGGAATAGATGACCACATCATCTACCATGTATCTGTCATCTCCATTCGGGTCATCAAGAATCATGCATGCACTAAGATCCTTGGAGTACTCCACTAAAAGCTGAGACCTCTAATAAGGATCAATCCTCCTCAGTGACATCGCTCGTGATCTGGCATGTGAAGCTCTACTCATGCTGCTTCTTGCTAATTTGACATCCCCCATGCCAAAGTTCTCCTCAAAACTCTTCACCTCTCCAACATCCAAGAGTGGTGAACCAAAAGACAAGAAATCTCTCATCAATTGAAGATCAGGTGGCCTCCCAGGTGGAATGCCTCCATATAGTGAGACATCAATGTCAAGAGTAGACTGCTCATATGGTTGGGCAACCTTGCCCCTGCCATGACTGCGCAAATCATTCTGCCTCTTTCTTGCATTGGCTCTCTGAAATAGAGAAGGGTGTGTGCTCCTCATCAACTAATGCTGCTCTTCCTCCATCTCCCCTTCTTCCAGCTGCAATGCTGCAAAATCATGTTGCTCACTGATTGTGCTTGGACCTCTATGTATGAGATCCTAGGGAAATTCTTGCAAAGGCACAAGAATCCCTCCTATTAGAGCATGTGCTCCTCCTTCCTCTGCATGAGGCACTGAATGTGCTCTAGATGTGACAACGTTGTTGCCATCTTCTTCATCAATGTGTGTGGGAAACATCTCAACCAATGGATCCCTTAGTGAAAAAGTGATCCCCATGCCCTCTTGTTCAAGAATATGAATTTGAAGTGTTTCTTCCAGCAATGTGTAATGAAATACATCAGCTCCTCCCATGGTTTTCTGAAATGGAGTTTCCCCCATCACATGCAATGGTTTTGTTTTCTCAAGTTTTCCTTTCTCATGTGTCTTAGGAAGTTTTTCACCAAACCTCTCCATCAATGTTCTTATGAATCTTGCAAAAGAGAAAGTATTGGAATTCTTTAAGGAAAAAGATTCAAAAATCCACCATGCATGAGCCTTACCTCTGAAATGCAGCGCTGCAACTCTGACAACTTCATCTCTGGATATATGGTGCAGCTGCAAATAGGAGTTTAGCTCCTTCACCCAAGCTCCAACTGAACATGTAGGTGATCTGGAAAAAGTAGATAGAAGAAATCTATCTACATCTTGCTACTAGCTCTTCTCCATCTGGATCTTGCAGAACTCTTGGAAATCAGTATGATCTCTAAACTTCTCAGTTTGAGATTCATACTCCCACAACAAATCACTAAGAGTCATTCTCTTAGGCATTCTTCCTCCTCCCATCCATCTCAGGATATCTCTGGGAATTTGACTGCATTGTGCATCATGGAGTGCAGCTACATGCTCACATTCACCATGTGAAGATCTAGATTTAGCTCAATAATTAACCTCCTTTGGAGATCCCATCTCCAATTTCATATTTTTCAGCTCTCCTTGAAGGCTCTTTTAGATTTTGGAAGAAGATTTGTGGGCTTGTCTTCCTTTATTTATGTACATAATGAAGCTTTATAGATTCTTTCCATCTCTCCTTCTTCTGATAACACTAGAAAATTTCCCTTCTCAGGAATATCGAAATTCTATTCCAAAGATTGACTGTAGGGGCATTTACTGGATATGTCACCTTTGAGAAAAGGATGAGATCCAGAGGCTACCTAGCCATCTGCAGACTATGTCTATAGAGTTTGAAACATTCCCCTTTAGGGATTTAGTTCTTTGGCTTGAAGCCAGATGCTGAGCCAAAGATCATGCTCTAATACCACTGTAATGTTCCTTTTTCAGGATTGCTCATGAATCATGTATCAAAAACGAATTTCCAGCAAAAAATGAAATTAAACAGTAAAATGGAATATTGGATTCCATATATTAGTCAATATAAATTATAAATCCAAGAATAGAGCTGAAACAAATCAAAATAGATGGGTTAAATAGACCTCCCACACTACTGTAGCCAAAACTAGTGAAAAACCCCAAGACTGCAAAATGTCGGAGCAGCTGCTCAAGGGACTACGCAGTATAAGAGAGGGTTCACACATAAAATTATTAGAGAAAATTATATCTACTCATGTATTGATAAAATTTTTTGGAGAATAGAGATCTAAGCCCCCTTTACAAAATACAAAAGAAACCGACAGGGGTTTCTTGTCAAACACTCTATATATAAAATGTGATATTCAGAAAATAACTGAATAATCACTGAAACGCTAAAGTAAATGAGTGAAATATGCTAAAATATGTCTTATATGATGAATAACCCTCAAGGTCTTCCTCCCATGAAAGGATGAACCTCTCAATCACAAGGAAACTCAACAATGGAGCCACCAAACCATGCAATAAGTTCTGCATCCTGAAAAACGCATTCCCTAGCAGAAACAGTGCTGGGAGAGTGAGAGAAATGTGTGGTTTGATACCAAAAAACTGAAATAAGCTCTGGAGCTCTCCAAACATATCTCTCAAGTGAAGGAAACCTTCCTCCAATGAGAAACTAGCTCAAAAACCGGGATTCCAATCCCTTCCACTGCTGCACCCAGCAACACTGCACAATCTTCAGCAAAGATGTGCTGATGAAGATGGATGAAGCTTGGCCTGAAAACCTGATGTGGAATGATGAATACAAACTCTTCCAATGAGCTCCTCAAAGAAAAGAGGTGGGATTCCCGCCCGGGAACACCCAGTGCTAAACAACACTGCAACTTGCTAAGCAGCAATCAGCAACAATTATTGGCAGCCAAGAATAATAATAATCTACAACATGATGAACAATGATGCCATCCTCTTCCTTATATCATAAGTTATTTTTCTTGCCCTTTTCCCCACTCACTTAGGTTGCTTCTAACCCAAGCTACCTTTCCCTCCAAAATTGTGTTTTCCAACCTAGGATTCCTCCACTAAAACTGCGCTGTTGACTTAGTCAAAGAAGCTTCATTTTATCCTTGTTCACACATGGAGGTGTTTTATTTAGCTATAAAGAGTATCTCCTTTCACAATTGGAGTTTTTTTATCCTCCTTAGGAGACTTATGGGCTTTTCTACCCATTTATTTGCTGAATATAGCTGTTGCTAACTATAATGTTCCATTTAGCTTGGAAGCTAAAATTTTGGAACATTACAGAGAAACATGTAGTAGGAGGTGTGGAGGTGCAAGGTGTTGGGAGGTATCATGCGGAATGTGCCACCTCCTCATAATTTTTGGTTCTCTATACACTTGGATTCTTTTGGATCCAATGGATTGACTAGTGAGAGGTCTTCCCACTAAGATCTCCAAAGGTTTACATCTCAACTTCCCATGAGGTGTAAAGGGGAAAGCTTGCTTGAGGAATTTGGTAGTCCTCATTGGGAAGATACCAATGGAAAGAATGGTTGGGGGCAGTAGTCCTCATTGGGAAGGTACCAATGGAAAGAATGGTTGGGTGCAGCCCTAATTGGATAAAGAAGGATGGGTAGAAAGCAAGAGGCTTGTGAGCCACTTGCAAATCTATGATACAGGTCCGCAAGAAGCATGGTTGTGCTGGTTGCTTTTGGGTGAGTATGGTCACTACCCAAAAATTTCTACTTCCATATCTCATGCCTTAAGCTTAAATGATGGGATGCATAAGAAGAAGGCATGGGTTTTGTGGCCATTAAGAAAAGAGGTTGGACATTACATGCTGAATCCTATGTCCATATATTTTCTTTTGTTTGAAGTATGTCTCATGCGCTCACATGTAGATATATTTCATGAATGAACATTGTCTTGGGAGGAAGGATGACTTCCCCATGGTATATGAGGGAGCTGATTTGCACTATGTTGATGAGGCATCTCACATGTCTATCATTATTTTATTGCTCCATGATCTACATTTTGATAATGCAAGGATACATCAAGGGTCCTTGTTGCTATGGCTATTGTTGAGAGATCATGGGAAGAAATTTCTCCATACTCATCATGATGCTTTAGAAGGAAATTATGGCACCATGTCTACTTATTTTGATCATGTACAGCTGATATATATTTCTATTTACTACCACATAGTAGAAGGGCCCTTATGCACAACCAACACATTGCTGAAGGGAAACTTTCCACATGACACCTTTGGCATAAAGGAGGTCAAAAAGAAGGAGTTCTATTTTAGCCAACCCTTTCCTATGAGGCTCAACAAGATCAACTTGAGGAGCTATTGTTGTGTGGGCCTTGAAGAAGAGCTACATCATCATTGCCAAAGATGCATGAAACATGCAAAAATGGAGCAGCCACATGACTCTTTGAAATATTTGAATCAGCTCACTCTTTCTTCTTGGGAAGGAGAAAGTAGATCCATGTGCCACTCCTTTGATTGGGAGAAGCTACATCATCACTTGCAAGAGTGCATTGGTTATGAGGAGTTGTAGCAGCCAAGGGACTCTATGCAAGAGCCATTCCAGCCACCTCTTCCTACTCTTGAAGGAGGAGAAATACCCATGCACAACCTCATGGGTATGAAGGCTTTGAATGGTAAGGAATCTAATCTTATGGAGCAAGTTTATTTTTCTGATTTGGCACATTATCTTACCATAGGTATGCAGGCCATGGCTCTTACAAAGAGTAATATTACATGCAAATCTCATGGCATTGATGAGGCCAATAAAAATTCCAAAGCTGGCCACTCCCTTGAGATGCAAAGGGAGATTATCTATCATGATGGGTGCTTCCCAAAGGCACCTAATGAAGGCCTCAATTTTAGCCATGTCAAAGTGACCCATGCAACAAATATGTGGTGGGGGTACCACCTATCACACTCAGATCTACTCAAAACAAGGAGTGCACTGCATTGGTACCTTATGTGGGATTGTGACCCACATCCTCAAGTGCAAATTTCAGTTTGCCTATATGTGATTTTGCTTCCATACAGAGATGACATATTGGTTATGGGTTTGTATGGGAAAAAGGTAAGTAGCGTACATATACCACATGGGATGGAACTTCATCTAGTACTTCATGATACATGTTTCAGATGTGACATTGGTCCACCCATGTTTCTCTCTATTGAGTACTACACTCCTGAAGGGGTAGACTATGCACCTATCTTGTTAGCATTGGAGGAGCAGTTTCTGATGTATTGCCTTGATGAGCACTTGCTCCATGATGAAAGCTTGATTCTTGATGGAGTCATCAATGGAGAAGGAGAAGAAATATAGCTCTTACCCTACCAGTTGCTTGAGGACAAGCAACATTTTGAGGGGGAGGACTGTAATGTTCCTACTTAGCCTTAGCTAAGAGGAGACATTCAATTTTTATTTAATTCATGTTTTATGAATAAATGAATAAAGGAGGACATGTAAAACTCCTAAGAAGTATAAATAAATAAATGCCCATGTGAACAAAGGCAAATATAGGCTATGAAAATAATCACTTGCATGTGTGAAAGAGGTTTTGAGCCAAGATTGGGTCCACCTTGACCAAGTCAACTATGCTATCTAGGTTCATTGCATCTCCAAGAGGGACTGCGCAGTTCTAGAAGGGAGCCTCTAATGTGAAAAGGACCAACTCATCCAAGTGGTTTAGGGTTTGCAAGAGCTATCTCATGTTATAAAAAGGAGGAGAAGACACATGAAGAGGTTGTTGATGAATTATATTTCTGAAGTATTTGTCTTCTTAGACAAATACCATTCTCTGCTATTTAGTGGAGGATTGTGATTGGAATTCCTGTTTAGGGGTTTCATCTCTTCCCTTGAGGATCATTGGAGGAGTTCTTTGCTGAAGTTGGCCACTATCTGGTTTGAGACCAAGATTTATCTTTCATGAGCAGCGCTGGACCATTGAGGGTTTTGCAGCTGTTATCTTTTGTAGAAAGGGGTGTTCTAGATCTGCTTAGATCTAGCTTGTTTTGAGAGGATTTCTCTATTGGAGTGTGTTCTTCAGCCTCCAAAGAGTTAGCTGATCCATATTATGTATCAGATCTGCAATTTCATTCAGTTTATTCATTCTTATTCACCCTCAGCACAGTTTCTTCTTAATACTGTGTTATTTGTGTAAGAGGGTTTCTTGTTTCAGCTTAACAATCAAATTGGAGAAGCTCTCTTGGTGTTAGCCTTCCCTTCCCTTGGTGATCCATGGATTGGGTGGCTGATCCATGTCTCCATGGATCTTATCTCTTCAGTAATAAATTTTATCTTCAAAAATTTCTGGGTTTTCTACAGCACTGTAATTTGTAATTCAGATCTACGGCTATTCATGCAATATTTTGATGTAATTCCAAAGGGATATTGTTACTAAAGTCTTATAGCTTCCAGATCTGTATTAGATATGATGTTTTACCTATGTATTTGGAATATATCTGAATTATAATGTACAGCAGGTGAATCATCTAAAAAATAACATTGTACCTTCTTGTTGCAGTTCAATACATTGTTGTAGCCCCTTTTTCTAAGGGATTTCGTCATTAAATTCTCTGTCTTTTCATGTAAACTGTATGGGAAATGTCTCTGATATGATTCATAAATTTTCAGACCCTAAAACAGCTAAAATATTCAGCTAAGTATGCTCTCATGCTTCAGTAAAATTTTGCAGTAAGTAAGTCATGGGGAATTAGGGTTTTTAAGCCTAGTTTGAGAATCAGAAATTTTTTAGTTGAGCTAGGATTATTTTTTTGAGCCCAAATTCGGATCATAGGTCCCTCGTGACCTAGGATAACATAAAAAACCGTCCCCATCCTATTTTTTTATGCATATCTATGAATTTATGTGTTTTTGGGTCAAAATCACTGCTTTTCCCCCATCCTTATGAAGAGAATTAACCTTATTCCTTGGTATTGTATATTTATTTTTCTGCTTAAGTGTTTTCAGACCCATATTAGAGCTTTTAACTCACTGATACTCCAATACAGTGTTTGAAGTTACTGCTACCCTTCCCTTTGGCTGATTTCTAGCTCGTCTTATTCGTGGGGGATCTGTTTAATGTCTTTCAGATGATTTGATTTTGCTGGAATTTGATTCCTAAGTCTCAAAAAGCCTAAGATATGGGAACCTAGCCTTTTTCTATGCTATTTCCACATTGATATGCTTATACAACATTCTAATTAAGCCCCTTGTGGATTTTCCTTATCTGGGATTTTCATCACTCCTAACTTATTTGGTTTTTGCTCCTCTTCTGGGTCCTAATCTTAGATCTTCTGATCTAAGGATCCCAAGGGTAGTAAAATCTAAGGGAGATTTAGAAAGCCCTAAGTGTTGTGTTGCATCAGTTTTCTACAAATAGAGTCTGGAACAGGCCAGGAAGCCTCTGGTTTTCACTCTCTCTTTAGAGGTGATATAACTAGTAAATGCCCTACCAGTCTATCTCTGGTTTAGAATTGCTGGTGTGTCTCTATACTGCTATGAATCCATAGAGGAATATCTTAAGATATTCCCTACTGTGCCTATTTTTCCCCATTTGGAACATTACATAAACATACCTGTTTAAATAGTAAAAAATAGGTAAAAAATATAGTCAATTCATTAAATATGCATAAAATAATCAAAATTTTATTTAAATAAGAATTTTCCATGTCATTTTACCATTTCACATTTACCATTCAGTTTTTTAGTGCTTTGAGCTAGTTTTTCCCTTGAAATTCAACAGCTAATTGCGACAGATTATGTGGACCATTTCTTGTGCCGCCGAGACTAGGTAAGAGATCTCACCTTTCTCTATGTATTGGTAGCATTCTTTTTCAATTTTATGTAATTTTTTTAGGGTTTTGGTGCTCCTAGGGTAAATATACAACACCCTAGGACCAACACACCCTTGAATGTTGAAAAGTGCATTGGGGAGGAACTGAAATGAAGCTCGGGTGCTCTACAATGCTCTGTCGAAGGAACATGGGTGTGTTGGGCGCAACTTAGAAATTTTTATTGTGTTTTGTACCCAAAATCTCTTCAATTTTTTGCATGGAATGGATCCTAACTAAGCTTATGGTTTGATAGCAGGTCACTACTTGAGATATCATGCACAATAGCCTCATCCATCAGCTAGGCACAACAAACATACTCAGATTTGTGGGCTTACCAAACCTCAGTGAGAAACACAACCAGGTATACCCCCTTTCATTTGGTTTACGGTTTGGAATATATCTTACCAATTCAATGGGAAATTACATCGTTGAAACTCGCAATTGACCTGCTACCTAACAATTCTGATAAAGAGGCGTGTCTTTTAGATCTCATCCATCTAGATGAAACACATCATGAAGACGCATTGGCCAATGAAGCACATAAGAGATGAATCAAGGTGCAATATGACCACAATGTCAAGCCTCTCACCTTCTCGAAAGGATACCTGTTCTTGCTTTATGATCAGGAAGATGATAAGATAGGAACAGAAAAATTTTAACCATTATGGCATGGCCCCTATATTATCACACGTGTTCTGGAAAAGGAAGCCTATAAGTTGCTAAATTATGATGGGATTCCATTGTGTAATATTCCTACTTAGCCTAAGCTAAGAGGAACATACATTTTTGTTTTACTTTCTCTTGCATGAATAAATGAATAAAGGAGGGCATGTAAAACTCCTGAAAAGACTGAATAAATCAATGCCCATGTGAACAAGGATAAATCAGGGCTATGTAAATAAATCAATTGCAGGTGTAAAAGGGGTTTAAGCTGTGAGACTTGGTCAACCTTGACCAAATATGCAGCGCTATCTAGATTCAATGTATCTCATAAAGGGACAGCGCAGTTCTAGAAGGAGGCCCCTCATGTGAAAGGAGCTAACTCATCAAGGTGGTTTAGGGTTTGCAAAGGCTTTCATCTTATAAAAGGAAGGGGAAGGAAGCAAGATAAGGTTGTTGATTGATTATATTTCTGAGTATCTTGTCTGTTTAGACAAATACTATTCTCTGTTGTTTAGTGGATAATTGTGCTGCTTAGCACTTGGAGTTCCTATGCAGGGATTTCACCTCTTCCCTTGAGGACTTTTGGAGGAGTTTTTTCTGATTTTATCCACTATTAGGCTTTGGTCCAAGCTATACTTCCAATTGTAGCATAGATCCAGTGAGGGTTTTCTTGCTTTTGTAAGCTGCAGCAAGTGGAATTCTAGATCTGCTTAGATCTAGCTTGCATTGGAGCCTCCTCTCATGGAGTGTGTCTTTTAACCTCCTGGAAGAGTGCATCCACTGTTTGAGCTTCAGATTTGTGTCTTGGCATCAAGCCATCGTTTTTATTCAAGCTACAATGCATTTTTCATTAGGGAACTGTGTTATTTTCATAAGAGATTCTTCAGGGTGTTTTGATCTCATTTTTGATGACAGATCTCTGGTGCTGGGTTTTGCCTTTCACTTTGGTAATCCATGGATTAGCTTGCTGATCCATGTTATATTTAGATCTGATCTATTTTAATGTAAATTCATCTTTAGAAAATTTTGAAGCATTTTTCAGATCTGCAACTTAAAACTCAGATCTACTCTTTGTTATGCATGATTTGGTCAAAACCCCAAGTGGATCTTGTAAACAAGACTGTCAAGTTTCCAGATCTAAAATGGATATTATGTTTTTTCCAAAGATATATCCTAGATCTGAGTTGTAATTTTAAGCTACTGTAGCTCCTCAAAATAACGTTGTTAGGCCATTTCTGCAGTTTATATATGTGTTGCAGTCTTCTTTTCTAAAGATTCCTTGCTCTATTGTTTCCTATATTCTACTATATATTGAGAGAGCTTCATTGTAATTCTGATTTGATGCTTTATACACATAATTTGATAATATTTTATGGCCTCCTTCTCATACTGTCCAAGACTACATTATTTCTGAAGCAGCTTGTTGTGCATAGCTGCAGCCCCTCTTGTAGGGTGTTTTTCAGCTAGACTAGGTGGTGGGAGCTCTGTTTACCACACCTTTTTTTATTTGTTTTTTCTCCCCTTTTGGATCTAGAATCTAGATCTACTAATTTAATGGATCAAAGGGCTATAAACTCATTTTTGTGCATCAATCTCCCAGGAGTGTGTTATTTCAGCAGGCTTGCTGTGCTATTCCAGATTTAGAATATTACACATTGTCACAGCCTTAGAATGGTTGTATCTTAAACGTTACTATGCCTTATTCTGCGTAGTAAACAATGTATGAGACTGTATATATGCTTTTATTGTGTGTGTGTCACAATGTGTATTTCAAGATTTTTCATGTGGTTAGTAATCCACTTTGCATTTTGTTGCATATGTAAGAATATTTGGAACCATTTGTTTGTTATGCTGATGGTGCTAGTCGTAGTACGCATAATATATCTTCTGTAGCATGGGCTATCTTCACTTCAAGTGGTGAGTTAGTGAGTTTCCAAGGGATTTGCATCGGTTGATCCACAAAAAAATATCACTGTGTATAGCTCATTAATCGAACTCCTCTCTGATGCCATTTCACTTGGCATTCGCCACATCATCATCAGGTTGGACTCAAAGATTGTCATACTATAGCTAACTAGTGTTTATACCGTCTGAAATCCAGTTATTCATTGCATCTTCCTTATATTTCATCATTTGGAAAGACATTTTGTTTAAATCCAATATCAACACATTTCCAAAAAATTTAAAACTTTGAATGATTCTTTAGTAAATTATGTGTTAAACAGACACTTGCAGCATATGTAAATATAAATTTCCAATTCACATCACACAATTGAATAGGATTTCACATAACCATAGGAAAAAACTAAAATTAAAATAGATAGATAATCAATTTTTTTACAAAAAATTGTGTCCAAGACAATCACAAGTTTCAACAATGGAATTTCGCATTTAATCGGTAAGATAGATTCCAAACCGTAAACTGAATGAAAGGGGGTAAATCTAGTTGCGTTTCTCATAGAGGTTCGGTAAGCCCACAAATCCGAGTATAAGATTAAATTCTATTTTCATGTATGAACTCCAATCATTCGTTGAAGCATACACTTAAGAATTTTTTTGATGGCTTCAACTTTTCCATTAGCTTGCAGATAATAAGGGGTAGAACTATCATGCGATAGTTCTAAATTGGCATTCAACTCAGTCATCATGTAATTGCAAAAATTGTTTCCATGATTTTTAACTATGGCTTGTGGCACACGAAATCAGGTAACCACACTTTTAAAGAAAAATAATGCAGTTGTCTCGTGTAATATCCCAAAATGGGAAAGATAGGAATATAGAAAAACAATAAATGGAAACTACAAAAATGCACAATTAAACAATAAACACCATGAGAATATGCAGAATAGATGAGCCATGCTATTAAAAAGGAGATGGATTACAATGTACAACAATGCTAAAAAGTAGAAGCACTTAAGCCAAACAAGTAGGCTAGAATGTCCCTGAAGTCCTCTCATCAAATGCACTGCATAACTGTTGGACTGTTGGAGGCTATACTACACTGTCCCTTCTACAAATGGTGTAAATATAACTACTGGATGAAAGGAAATGCGTAGATAATTTTGTTCTAGAGCTTAGATGATGTTGGGATTTTAGATCCGGGCTCTATGATGGAAACCCAAAATAACCTAGAAAGGATTTCCAGATCTAACAATCTTGGAAAATTACCCTCCTAGGGCTTGAATTATATGACTACTGGGTATCCAAATCTGAAGCATGAACTAAAGATAAATATGGTCGCAATATGATACAATCAGCTCAATTCATAGAGGGTTGATACCTCCTCCATATCTCCAAGCTAGATGCTTGAGATCTATCTCCTCCTTCCTCCTTCGATAGATGCAGCTGATAAATAAACAACAACTGGAATAAATTGTGCTATCTAGGAGGCTGAATCTATAGCCTGATTTTATAGCCTAGAAACAATATCACCAAAGTGAGGGGATTTTCCCTCATAGGATTTCCAGCTGAAATACTAGAAACTTCCTTCCTCCAATAGATCTACAAGATTGGACTGTGCAACTCCTGAGGGAACTGCTGCTGCATGGAGGCGTAGACTGATGGCCTGATGCCGGACATCAATATGTTTCTCCTGGGAGAATTATCTTGAAGAAAAATCTTAAAGGATGAATCCTCCACCATTTTCCTAGCTGAAAATGCTCGAAACAACCTCCTCCTCTCAAACCCTCAAGTAGGAATGCATAATTCCTGAGACTGAATGTGCTGTAGAGAGGGGCTGAATGTGGCACCAATTCTTGATGATGAATAGCTACTCAAAGAAACCTTCCCAGAGTAGGCACTCAAAGTCCCCCATGGGTAAGGGTGGGATTCCCGCCCAGGAACACTCGTGTGCTAAAAAACACTGCAGACTTAGCTAAACAGCTGAAGCGTGCATAGAAATGTCAAATGAAAAATCCATATCTGAAATCAAATTCTAAAATACGCCTTCATCTTAATTTTATTCTTTGTGAGCCTTCCTATCCTTGGCCCACCTCATAACTATGCTGCACATGTGGTCACTAGCCTCCATGAATACTGCACTATCTCTCCATGATCTCCACCATCTCTGAATTTTGTTTCCACTCTCTCCATCATGTGTGTATTTAATGCACCACTTCCTCCATCACTTCATCATTATTTCTATATGATATTAATTTTAATCCTCCATGATCTTACTTTGATTCCTCCACTATCTCTTTGATATTTTCATTAATGTTGTATGATCTCCACTCTTCATTCATTAATAAGCTGCTCCACTACTCCATAATGTAGATCTACTTCTAATTAACCCACATACACACACACACCAAAATTGGATTTTATTCATCTATGGGGTTTATGGGTCTGTCCACCCTCTTATTTACTTAATTAATTAGAAAAATTAAGAACTCTAATATTCCAATTAACTAATGGAAAATTGGGAATATTACAGTCCTCCCCGCCAAAATGTTGCTTGTCCTTAAGAAACTGCAAAAGCAGATGCCACAACAATCCATCTCCCTCCAAATGGAATCCTCCTATGGAAGGCCTCCCCATTAGCTCCCATGTGTTATGCATGCCTAGCTCCAAATCTGCCCCTCTAGAATGTCTAGAATGGTCTCCAACTGAAAATTTTGATGCGTTTCATCATCAATGAGTCTTTAAGTGGCAACCATATGTTGTCCAAGCTCCTCCTCTATACATGAGATATATAACGTGAAGTGGTTCCTCCCCAAAATGGAAAGTCCCAAATCATCAACTATCTCTCCATCCCATGCTACATGAAGTAGATTACATCTCTCCATGATCTCATCCAATTGGCCCTGTTGGCCTTGTTGGCTCCAAGCATCATCCCAACATGGTGAAAAATAAGAAGCAGAGACATATGTATGGACATGTACAATGTCAAACCATACTCTCCCAATAGTAACCAAAACAACAATGCCTCCTGTTGCCATGCCAAATCATCATCAAGCCAATTATGAGATCCATACTCTCTCAAAAGAAGCCACGGTAGTAATGCCTCTTGTTGCCACATCACATCATCATGATACCAAGTATGGTAGCCATACTCTCTCAATGGAAGCCACCGTAGCAATGCCTCTTTCTACCATACCACGTCATCATCATACCAAGTATGGTGGACATACTCTCCGAATAGAAGCCAATGTAGTAAGGCCTATTTCCATCCTCCATCATCATCATGTAAAGTATGGGAGAATTTCAGTCCATACTCTCCCCAAGAGTAACCAAAGCAACAATGATTCTTGCTACCACCTCACATCATCATGATGCAAGTCATGGATCAAAAAAATACTGATTGACATGTAGAATGTCACATCATAACAATATAACCAAGCTCCCTGCTGCCACATCATGTGAGTGCCATACAATGTCCCAGAAAATAACACACCCATAGGATATGTCACTTGATGGCCAAACTCTCTCAACAATAACCAATGTAGCCATGCTTCCTGCTGCTACATCACACCAGTGCTATGCAAGGCATGTATCATACATATGTGAAATGTTGGGTGGTAACCATACTAACCCAAAAGAAACTAGCACAGCCATGATTCTTGCTGCCCTGTATCATAGATTTGCAAGTGGTTTGTCAACCCCTTCCTCATTATCCTCATCCATCCATCACACTATGGATGGTGAATCATACCATCCTCCAACTTGGTATCCACCCAACGTAGAATACCATCCTCCTAAATCTAATAAGATTTGCACTCCATGATATGTTGAAGTGAAAAATCCTTGAGGTATCTCCATGAGATCCTCTCATTAATGGCTCAATAGAACCCATAAGGTTCTAAATATGCTCTAGGTAGAAACTTCTCTTTGAGCTATGAGATGCTCATCAAGAAAACTCCATCTTGATAATGGAAAATTATATCCATCAATATGTCTACCATCTATCATATGTCCCTCCAGTGCTTCATGAGTGAATATGTCCTCAGAATTATCCAAGAATAATGGGGCCCTCATCTCATCAGTGTTTCTTAGTGACAGCATTGCTGATCTACATGATGGTGCATATGCTGTCTCATGACCATATGCAATGCTAAACTCATAGCCTGACATCGTACTGATTAGGACTAGGCTCATCCCATCCTCCGAAAGTCCACACTTAAAGAAAAAGTGTTGTGTGTAGCTCAACAATGAAAAAAATGGATGGTTGTACATCTCCTCCTTGAAAAAATCAAGGATCCTCTGCACAATGCTAATTTTCTGCTCCAAATTAGAAAGGTGCTCTAATCCTTAGTTTTGTAATTGTCTTGATGGCATGTCCCCACAAATCTCGAGTTGAAGTACTGAAATAAGATGGGATGGAAATTTTTGCAAACCTTGGATAAGCTGATACTCGGGAAAATCTTGTTCAACCACAAGAGGTCCTTCAATTGGTGCAATGGATTCTCCAACTAGTGATGGATGATCCTTTTCTACTGCATGTAATATTCCCAAATGGGGAAGAAACAATATATGAACACAATAAGGGAAAGAGCAGTGAATAAATTAATACAACATCACATGAGAAAAATGTACAACCATTTTATTAAATATATCAATAAATATTTAAGCACAATATCTTGAGGATCAAATCACTCAAGCAATGGGAAACAAGCCTCCAACAGGAAAATATGCTAATACATGAGAAATGTTGCTATACAAGTGCCATGAGCCATGAAAGTGCAGTTTTTGGGCACAAAATTCTACAACAAGATATAACAAGGTGGATATACTGATCTATAGCTCAAACAATGTTGGGAGTGAAGATCTATGCTCCCAAACACATTTCCAAGACAACCCCATAAAGGGTTTTCGGAAATACCCAAAATACCAAAATGAGAGAATGCAGCCCTAGGGCTGAATAGGAGTTTCTAGTGAATAACTGGATGAAGATGGATGTAGATGATGTATATGATAAATAGATCCCCTCTAATAGATCCTTCAAGTGAAAGGTTGATCCTAACACTGAAGATCTCACCCTCCAAATCAAGCACTGAAATGCCCACTGCAATTGCTCACTGAAATAACGCAGTCAAATGTAGAATCTATGCTATAAATGATGGGCATAGTTTGGCCTAGTGCCAAAGATATAAAATATGCTCAAGAATCCTCCTGGATGATCTCCCAAGAGAGGGAATCCTTCCTCCTATGAAAAACTAGCTTCGGAAGTGGGTTTCTCAACCCTCCAGTACAACACCGTGCAACATGACACAATGTTCTGCAGAAGCTGTGCTGATTCTGGAAATGAAGTGCAAGGCTCCTCCGAGAGGCCTCTCAAGGAAGGAGATGGGATTCCCGCTTGAGAACACCCGGTGCTAAACAACACAACAATGTCAACTAAACAACTAAAGAATGCAAAATAGTCATGGAGACCATAAAATCAATAATCAATAACATAACCTTACTATGGTTGCCTTGCCCTCCTTATTAAAAATGTGAGCTTTCTTACCTTGGGTCCCACTCATTAGGGTTTCCACCATCATGGATTCTTCCTCCCATTCACACTACGCTGTCTCTTAATGATGATCCACTCCCTCCATACCAACGCTGTTGACTTGGTCAAACTTGACCTTGTCCACATGTATCAGCCCCTGTTCACACATGAGGGTGCTTAATTCAGCTATGAATCTGATCCCTTTTTACATTAATATGGATTTTATGCCTACTAAAGAGATTTATGGGCCTCCATACCCATTTATTCATCTAACTAAATGACAAGAGAAAAATTAATATTCCAATTAACTGCATGTTAATTTAGGAATATTACAGTCGTCCCCTCCCAAATGTTGCTTGTCCTCGAGAAAATTTAAGGATATAACTGAAGAGCCTCCTCTCCTCCTCCTGTAGCATCCTCATATGATAAAATCCTCCAAGGAACAAGATGTTGTCTCATAAATAAATCTCTAAGTTGCCCCTCCCAAGTATGCAAGTTAGCTTTTGGTAACCATCCCAAATAGCTATCATCATGAAGAAGTAAAGCACCCATGGAGGTAAAAATGTGTTGTCTAGAGGCCTTATTGAGGCATGGAATCTGAAATATATTGGGAACTATCATTCCCATGTGAATCTCCCATCCCCAAGCTATCATCCATACAAAATGAGCCACCCTCCAAAATGGTAACTCATGAAAAAACTCCCCCACCTTTGGATCCTGCAATGTAGGTGGGTTGCATAACTGAACATGGTAGAAAAAATGGCCTACCCCACATTTTATCTCTTTCCACTTATGGAAAGTGTAGAGCTGCTGCTGATATTGGGCTGTAGTATTGTTACCCTTAAGATGCAAAAGGAAAACTGGATCTCCAAAGACCCCTCCTCTAGTTTCATGAGACCAAACCATTCCATACAAAGTGAATGGTACATTATCACCATGTGGTATCCAAATCAGAAAATTGTTGAAGGTTATGTGAAATTTTGGATGGTACGAATGGTTTTTCCAGTGGATACAGTGCAGTTTTACCAACTATTGTTTTGGAACACTATGTGGAAAGTTATCTCCCAACAAGTTGCTAGCTGTGCATGTTTTCTCATCTACTATGAAGTAGTAAATGGAATTATAAATCAGCTGAGCATGACAATAATAACACCACATTTTCCCAAATTCATGCAAATAAGGGCTATATTCATCATAAATGTTGGTCCTATAATTACCATGAAACCCAAAGATAATCTTGCCCTCTTGTGGAGCAATGCATTGTACATAGATGGTGAGAAGATGAAAATACTTTATGAAATGATCATTCAGTACAGAAATAAATTTCTTACCATGCATTGTGAATAGGCTGAAAGTGAGGTCCATAGATGAGCCTTCCCATGAGAATCTACTCATAAAAATCTGCAAAATTAAGGGATGCATACTCCCTTTGGAACACCCCATCAAATGAAACATACTCTCAAATGATAACGATGTTGGCCTTAGTGATAAGGCTCTTGCCACTCTATGACTCCATTCTTTGACATGCCATATGCCAAAGTTATCCACCATCATGCTGCTATGTGTGGGAGCCTCCTTCCTATGTGGAAGTACCTCCTGATCCTTCAATGCTAAAGGGTAGCCTACTTGCACCTTGATTGTGCCATTCCTTCCTCCTGAAACATACTGCAAAGTATGGAAGAAATATAGTCCGTACTCTCCCAAGAGTAGCCAACGCAACAATAGCTCTTGCTGTCTCCTCACACCTCCATAATATAAATAATGAGATGAAAACATGATGATTGATATGAAGAATGCCATATCAACATAATGCACCGAAACTCCTTGTTGCCATATGATGCAAGTGCCATGCCAAATTTCCACCACCAACATACCCTTTCAAGAAGGATATGTCACATGATGGCCAAACTCTTTCAAGAGTATCCAATGCAGCCATGCCTCCTGTTTCCCTGTGTCATAGATATGTATGTGGTTCACCAGCCTCTTGCTCACCATCCACACCCATTCATCCAAATGTGGGTGTATCCTACGATGCTCCAACTTGGTACTCCTCCAATGGATAATACCATCCTCCCATATTATATTTCTACCTTTTAATTTCCTAGGATGTTGAAATGTAATCTCTTGGAGATCCCCAAGTGGAGACCACTCATCCATGACCATGTTGAATCCATAGGGTTCCAAGTATGCTGAAGGCAAATTATTATCATTGAGTTGTGAAATGCTCATCAAGAAATACTCATCACAATAATGAAATATAAGATGCTTCTCATCAATCGTCTGCCCATCCAATGTCACACAAGTAAAATGGTCATCAGAATTCTCCTATAATAGTTGGGCTCCCAACTCATCACTAGTGCTCAATGACAGCACTGCTGATCTTCATAATGGTGTATTCTCTACCTCATGCTCATGCCCAATGCTGAACATATAATTTGATATTGGATTGTTTAGGACAATGCTCATCCTATCCTCCAGAAACCCACACTCCAACCCCAAGAGTTGTGTGCATCTCAACAATGAATAACTAGGATGATTGTTTATCCCCTTCTTGAAAAACTAAAGGTTTCTTAGTGCAGTGATAGTCTGCTACTCCAAATCAACAATTTTCTTTGACCCTCGGTCATGCAAGGGCATATTTCCACAACTCTCCATAAGATGTGCTGAAATAAAAGAAAGTGGAAACATATGCATACCTTGGTAAAGGTTGGGAACATCTTGTACTGCTACAATGGTTCCTTCCTCCAATATGATGACCTTCCCAACTACTAATGATGATGGTTTATCCTCTATGGATGCATCAATGCTGGTATAAGTCTCCTCCTCCTCATGCCTCTCTAGAATAGTGCATGGGACTCTACGTGTCAAGAGATCAAAATCACTTTGAAAATGTGCAAGGGTTCTTTCTCCTGAAGCAAGTGCTCCTATAGCAAGTGGTGGTGAAGGCCTATTCTCCTCTACTTTCTTGTTGTCAAACTCCCTGACCAACCTTTGAGTAAAATCTACATATGCAGTCACTCTTGCATGACTCAAATGGCTGAACCACCAAATGTTTGCTTCACCCTCAAGGTGCAACACTGCAATCTCAACAACTTCTCTCTCTACTACTGGATGTAGCAGGAAAAATGCATCTAAATTCATTCCCCAAGATCTTGTTGTACATTTGGGTGACCCATCAAATGTAGGCAACATGAATCTATTGCTACAAGGTCTTCTTTCCTCCTTGAGTTGAATGAATTGTGGGAGAGTTAGGTTCTCCTTGAAAGCTCTAGGTTGAGACTTATATTCTGCTAGGTATTCACTTATAATTTCATGTTCCAAGTGTCCTCCATCTCCATGCCTCTTTTCCTCTTCCTCGAAAGGAAAGGGAATAGTGTATTTCTTGGAGCTCTATGAAACACAGGTTCTTTCTTTTGCTGATAAGAAGTACATGGGCCTTCCTCTTCTTGAAACCCTCTACAGGTCTCATTGTATCTCTCCTCTTTCATATTCTTAACCTCCTTGGATAGGTTCTTCATAGATCTTAAAAGTGATGAGGCAAAGCTCATTCCTTCCATCATTTTAGATCTCTTCTTCTTCTTATAGCATATTGGCTGAAACTCACAGGCTGAGCCAAGTTTATGCTCTGATACCACTGCAATATTCCCAAATTGGGAAGAAACAATATATGAACACAATAATGGAAAGAGAAGTGAATAAATCAATATACCATCACATGAGACAAATGTAAAAGCATTTTATTAAATATATTATCAAATATTTAAGCACAATATCTTTAGGATCAAATCACTCAAGAAATGGGAAACAAGTCTCCAATAGGATAATATGCTAATACATGAGAAATGCTGCTATACAAGTGCTATGAGCCATGAAAGTGTATTTTTTTGGCATAAAATTCTACAATAAGATATAACAAGGTGGATCTACTGATCTATAGCTCAAACAATGTTGGGAGTGAAGGTCTAGGCTCCCAAACACATTTCCAAGACAACCCTGAAAGGGTTTCCGAAAATACCCAAAATACCAAAATGTCAAAATGCAGCCCTATGGATGAATAGTAGCTGCTACTGAATATTTATATGAATATGGATGTAGATGATGTATATTATGAATATATCTCCTCGAATATATCCTTCAAGTGAAATGTTGATCCTAACACTGAAGATCTCACCCTCCAAATCAAGCACAAAAACCCCCACTACAATTGCTCACTAAAATAACGCAGTTAAAGATAGAATCTATGCTGTAAATGATGGGCATAGGTTGGCGTGGTGCCAAATATCTAAAATATGCTCAAGAATCCTCTTGGATGATCTCCCAAGATAAGGAATCCTTCCTCCTATGAAAAAGTAGCTCTGGAAGTGGGTTTCTCAACCCTCCACTACAACACCTTGCAACACAACACAATGTTCTGCAGAAACTGCGCTGTAGTTGAGGAATGAAGCTTGGCCTGAAACCTGAGTGTGGAAATGAATTGCAAGTCTCCTCCAAGAGGCCTCTCAAGGAAGGATATAGGGTTCTCGCTCAGGAACACCCAGTGATAAACATCACAACAATCTCAACTAAACAACTGAAGAATGCAAAATACTCATGCGGACCATAAAATCAATAATCAATAACATAACCTCAGTATGGTTTCCTTTCCCTCCTTATAAAAAATGTGAGCCTTCTCACCTTGGGTCCCACTCATTAGGGTTTCCACCATCATGGAGTATTCCTCCCATTCACACTACACTGTCTCTTAATGATGATCCACTCCCTCCATACCAGCACTATTGACTTAGTCAAACTTGACCTTGTCCACATGTATTAGCCCCTTTTCACACATGAGGGTGCTTAATTCAGCTATGAATATGATCCCTTTTTACATTAAGAGGGATTTTATGGCTACTAAATATATTTATGGGCCTCCCTACCCATTTATTCATCTAACTAAATGACAAGAGAAAAATTAATATTCCAATTAGCTGCATGCTAATTTAGGAATATTACACTATACCAGCGCTAGTATCTGCCTCCTCCTTCTCATGTATCTTTTGAATCATGCATGGGGCTCAAATTTCAAGAGCTCAAGACCTTCTTGCAAAGATGAAAGTGATCCTTCTCCTTATGTAAGTACTGATGAAACTGGTGGTGGTGGTAGTTTCTCCCTTTCCATAGTGATAATGATGAAATCTTCATTTGGTTCCTCAGTACTATCCCATCAATGATGGGAAGTGTCTCAATGGGAAGTGTATCCAATTTTCTTCTACCAAACTTCTTCTTCAATCTTTGAGTGAAATCTGCATAAGCAGTCACTCGTGCATGTTTCAAATGACTGAACCACCAATCCTTTGCTTCACCCTAAAGGTGAAACACTGCAATCTCAACAACCTCTCTTTCTGCTACTAGGTATATCTGAAAGAATGCATCTAACTCCTTCCTCCAAGCCTTTACTGTGCATATGGATGATCCATCAAATGTAGGCAAGAAAAACATGTGCCTTTTTCTTCTATTGCTACTATGGGATCTCCTTTCTTCTTGAGGTGTAAGAATTGTTGAAGAGTTACATTCTCCTTGAATGATCTAGACTATGATTTGTACTCTAAAATATATTTACTTAGAGTTTCATAGCCCAAGTTTCCTCCATATTCATACCATTCACCTTCCTCTTCAAAGAAAGTGGACCTAGTAGAATGTTGTGGAGCAATTTTATTTGCCGGTTTTTTATCTTGTTGATAGGAAGTGCTTGGACCTTCCTCGTTTTGAAACCTTCTTGAGGTCTCTCTTTTCCTCTCCCTCCTCATTTGTTTGACCTCCTTGGAGAGATATTTCATATATATAAAGAGACGTATGGAAAAACTTAATCCCTCGTCCATTATAGATCTCTTCTTTCTACTTCTTCTTATGATGTCTTAAGATGTGTTTCCCACAAGCTGAGCCAAATATCATGCTCTGATACCACTCTAATATCCTAAAATGGGAAAAACAGGAATATAGAAACATAATAAATGGAAACTACAAAAATGCACAATTAAACAATAAACACCATGAGAATATGCAGAATAACTGAGCCATATTATTAAACAGGTAGTGGATTAAAATATACAATAGTGCTAAAATCTATAAGCACGCAAGCCAAATAAGTAGGCTAGAATGTCTATGAAGTCCTCTCATCAAAGGCATTGCGTAAATGTTGGACTACTGGAGGCTATACTACATTGTCCCTTCTGCAAATGGTGTAAATATAACTGTTGGCTGAAAGGGAATGCGTAGATCTAGTTTTTCCACATCTTAGATGATGCTGGGATTTCAGATCCAAGCTCTATGATGGAAACCCAAAATAACCCAGAAAGTATTTCTAGATCTAACAATATTGGAAAATCACCCTCCTAGGGCTTGCACTATAAGATAGTTGGGTATAAAGATCTAAAGCATGAACTGAAGATAAATATGGCAGCAATATGATACAATCAACTCAATGCATATAGGTATGATCCCTCCTCCAGATCTCCAAGCTAGAATCTTGAGATCTATCTTCTCCTTCCTCCTCCATTAGATGCAGTTGCTCAATACATAATAACTAGAATAAATTGCGCTGTCTAGGAGGCTGAAGCTATAGTCTGATGTTAGATGCTAAAATAAAGCTCAAGTGTGATGGAAAAAATATCACCAAAGTGAGGGGATGGTCCCTCATAGGATTTTCAGTTGAAATGCTGGAAACTTCCTTCCTTCAATAGATATACATGACTGGATTGTGAAATTCCTGAGGGAACTGCTACTACATGGAGGTGTAGACTGATGGCCTGATGTTAGATGTCAACATGCTGCTCCTGGAATATTTATCTTGAAGCACAAGGTGAAAGGATAAATCCTCCATCAATTTCCTATCTGAAAATGCTAGAAACAACCTCCTCCTCTCAAACCCTCAAGCAGGAATGCATAATTCCTGAGACTAAATGTTCTGTAGAGATGGGTTGAATGTGGCACGAATGCTTGATGATGAATATATGCTCAAAGAAACCTTCCCAGAGTAGGCACCTGAAGTCCCCCATGGGTAAGGGTGGTATTACCACTCGGGAACACCAGTATGCTAAACAACATTGTAGACTTAGCTAAACAACTAAAGCATGCATAGAAATGTCAAATGAAAAATCCAGATCTGAAATTAAACTCTAAAATCTTCCTTCTATTGCTGCCTTCATCTTCCTTTTATGCTTTGTGAGCCTTCCCTAGATTTGGCCCACCTCATAACTGTGCTACACATGTGGCCACTAGACTCCATGAAGACTGCACTATCTCTCCATGATCTCCATGATCTCTGAATTTAGTTTCGACTCTCTCCATCATGTGTGCATTTAATGCACCACTTCCTCCATCACTTCATCATTATTGCTCTATGATCTTGATTTTAATCCTCCAGGTTCTTACTTTGATTCCTCCACTATATCCATGATATTTTCATTAATGATGCATGATCTCCACTCTTCCTTCATTAATAAGCTGCTAGACTACTCCATAATGTAGATCTACTTATAATTAACCCACATACACACACCAAAAGTGGATTTTATTCATATATGGGGTTTATGGGTCCCTCCACCCTCTTATTTACTTAATTAATTAGAAAAAGTAAGAACTCTAATATTCCAATTAACTAATGGAAAATTGGGAATATTACATCTCACCTATGTTGTTAAATGTAGGCATCGCCTAGTCCACTTGGTAAAATAGTCGACGATGACAATAATATATCCATGCTCCCCGACCGAGTGAGGGTTACATGTCATGAAGTCAATGCCCCATGTGGAAAATGGTCCCACAATGCCGACATGATGCATTGGTGTTGGCAGCACATGGGTTTTACGATCAAATATCTGGCAAGCACGACAACTTCTGACCCAAGAATGCAGTCACAAAATATGGTAGACCAAAAGTAACCAGTGCGAAGAATATTTTATGCGGTAGAAAAACCGAAAAAAATTCCACCATAGGTACCAGTGTGGAAATCATTTAAAACTTTCTAGGCCTCTTCATGAATGAAGCACCTACGTAAAATTGTATCGACACCACGATGATAAAGTGTATCATCGACGATCAGATAATCTTTGGCTTGGTATTGAATATTTCACTATTGCAAGAAAGAGGTATTGGGTCAGAAAGTTTGTGTCTCAATATAGATGAGAAAATATCCATACCATGGGTCAGATGACATGATCATAAACAAAGACTCATCTAGAATGGATGGTTTCGATGTAGACACAGTGCTACTCGAGGGAAGTTCGCAGATAAGCTCAACGAAAACCAAAGACTTATTTGACTTGGATTTAATGAATTCCAAATCAAATTCTTGCAAAATGACTATCCATTTTGAGTATTTTCCCCCCATCAATTGACATGACAAAATGTATGTCATAGGGTTGCAATTCGAAATGACAATGGTCTTCCAGAGTAGGATATAGTGGCAAAATATTCTTACAACTTGAACAGTTTCCAAAGCGAGCTTCTCAACATAAGTGTACTTAACTTCTATATCATTGATATTGTGACTCAAATATTAGATCAGACGTTCAATCCCATTCTTCTTGGACTAAAACCATGGTGATGGTTGCATCTGGAGTGACAAGACACAGGAAATAATCACTCTGATACCTTGGGGGATATATTAATGATGCTCAGATTAGGGTATCTTTAAGAGAACCAAAGGAAGCTTGGGTAACCTCATCCCAATAGAAGGGAGTCCCTTTTTTCAAGAATTGAGTAAATCCTTTAGCCATTTTAGCGCAGTTGGGAATGAACCTCCTTATAAAGTTAGCATTCTCTTGGAGTCTCTATAACTGAAATAGGTTGGAAGGCGTAAGAAAAACTAGAATGGCCTGGACCTTTAAGAGATCAAGTCTAATTTCATCTTTCGACTCAACGAAACCAAGAAAACGACCAAAATCAACACAAAACACACATTTGTGTGGATTGAGGCATATTTTGTAGTGACGACATCGTAAAAATATGGATCTCAATGTAGCGAGTGGTGAGCCCGTTTCCGTGAATGGGAAGGTAAGTCATCCAGATAAGGTTAAAAAATGTGTTTGATGTCATGGAAAGCATAATTCATTGCCCTCTAGAAAGTTTCACCATTGTTCTTTAAACCAAAAGGAGTTTTCTATAAGCGATTTTACCACAGGGACAGATAAACGTTATTTTATATTGGTCCTTTGGGCGAATATTGATTTGATTGTAACCGGAAAAACCATACATGAAGGAAAATATTTCACATCCAACACATTCATCAATGATTCAGTCAATAAAGGAAGTGGGATAGTTGTCATTTGGACAAGCATGATTAACATCTTGATAATCAACGCACAATCTAATTGTCTCTTGTTTCTTCATGAGAGGAACAATGTTGGAAACTCAATCAGTAAGTGGAACAATGTAAATAAAACTGACTCACAAAATTTTTTCAACCTCTGCTTTAATGGAAACAAATTTCTTATAATGAACACGATGGAGGTGCTGACATACCGGTTTTACATCATGATACATTTTAATCTTGTGTTCAATGATACTAGAATCGATGCCCGACATTTCCTCATAATACCAAGAAAATACATCATAGAATTCATGGAAAAGAGAGTGGTAAGTGTCAAGTTCAGATGCAGAACAAGACGCGCCGACATGAATGTTTTATACAACACCAGGTTTGGTCGAAATATCGATAGAAATCATTTCTTTGATATTTGATGGGTTTCGCTCAAAATCGATGACGTGGATAGAAATGGAATTCATTAAGAAATCAACGAGTGTAGGGTGATATAGTTCAGTTGGACTATCTTCATTGTAATATGGAAGATGGGATCAGTGATGAGAATCTACACACGGTTGTTCTTCCAGCATCATGGATTCCATAATTCTCGCACCAATTGAGAATATATGAGAAAAAGGGTCAGAAGAAGTACCATAATCTAAAGAACGATTGATCCAAACAATCAGTGAAAAAGGATCAAAATTGGCCACATAAGCCAAAAATATTGATTTCTATGTGAGCTCGATTGAACTTAGCGACATAGTTTCACCCAATCTATCTGTTTCAGAATCAATGGGAACCTTCCATAAATCATATGAAGAGGAAAATATCATATTGCAGGTTTATATTTTTGTGACTCCGCTGATGTCGGAGGTGACGGTAACGAAAGGTGCCCATTAGGGAAGAATCCTTAAAGGGCCCTACACCAATTTTCTTAAGAGATGGCGGGGGTTTGTGAATGAACAAAATGTTTCCAGTTTTCTGGGAACCATATGTGAAGAAGGTGAGTTGATTGATGACTGTAATTCTGCCCTTATGGGGGAAGGTGACCATGTGAAAGTAAGTAGATACGACCCCAACCATAGCGTAAACCCACAGTATTCCCAGTAAGATATTATAGTCAAGGTGTCCATCAACAACCTCAACTTCAATGGTAATAGTTTTTCCCCCTAGTTCAACTTATAGGTTACTAAGAATTCCATAAGGCTTATATGTACGACCGTCAAAAGATTTCAACGTCATAGGTGATTGTGATAAAGGTGAAGAGCCAAGTGACTTCTAGTAACTCATAGAAATGATACAAGTAGATGCACCTTCATCAATAATAATCCGATGAATGAGTCGATTTAGGACATTTAATTGGATAAAAAATGCTAATTGTGATGGAAATTGTGGCACATAGCCCAAATGATTAGAGTCTACGAGATTAGAGTCCGTCAGATCAATTCCACCAATTGCTAACAACAAAGCATGCTTATGGGAGTGACAATTCTAAAGAACCTCAAGCATCGACATAGCAGAAGGTGACTAAGCCAAATCTTCGACTACATTATTGTTGGACATTGGGTTCAACTCTCCCTGTGTGTTTCGAGACATGAATTAACCTCCTCTTGTTTTTCCTAACTCTCAAAATTGTAGCAGAGACTAATTTCTATGGGTTTTGGTCTAACGACAATCATGATTCCAACAAGTGGTATCAGAGTGATAGGACTCGAGTTCGAAACTCACCTGGCTCGTGTTGGGGGGGGGGGGAGATCGTTGGAAATTGGGTTCAATGATCCCCATGTGTTTCGCGACATGGACTAACCACCTCTCATGGATCCTAACTCTAGCGATTGTAGCAGAGACTAATGCTTGTGGGTTTTGTTCTAACAGAAATCATGATTCCAACAGTTATAATTTTGAGCTGCACGAGCTTGAGGGTTGAAAGTCGATTTATGAACGACTCCCTTTGGCGGCTTTATTGTTAACTCAGGAATAATAGGTGGCAGAAATGAATCAAATGAAGTCAAATTCGAAGTAGCAGGTTGATTTGTAGCCTGACTATTCAACGACGGAAGATGATTATTGTAAAATTTACTTCGAGTGGACACCAAAACATCATTTTTGGGCTTACTGGTGAATAACATAAGCACTTGTGAACTAGAAGTGGGATCCGTAGCAAACATATGTGTTTCCAGGTGTTGATCTCCAAAAATGTTCTTTCTTCCACCACATTCCACTCCATTTCTTTTATCCATTATTAATCCCAGGCTCAAATGATCAATGAAATTAGTTAAAATTTCTTTAAGAATGAATATCGTGGCTAACTTGCTATGTTTTTCTGATTGTGTCATTGTAGTACTTTTTGAACTGAAACTAGCTACAGAATGCAGACATTCTGTAGCTAGTTTCCAATTCTACAGCCAGCTTCATGTTTATACAGGTTTTGGATGTCATCTTGGAGAAAAGAACACATGGGTGTATTCCACGTCATGTCCTCATAATTTGTTGCCCTCCATGGAGGATGAACGGAATTCTGTACGTGGTTAAGCACGTGGAAACTCAAATTAGGAGGTAGACTCCTAATAGAATAAGGACAGTCCAGATTCTGTTACGTGATCATGATTAGAGTCCTAGTTTAGTTTCTATTAGGAAAGACAATAATCCCCGTATTATCTCAAAGTTCTTTTATGTAAATTTGCTATAAATATGCTCGGGAAACCGAGAGACAGAGGTTAGATTTTGGTTAGATTTTATGGTTGACTGTTACATCTTTGAAGTCCATGAATACTCTATTTTGAGGTGATTCCTCTTTAATGAAAGAAGAAGTATTTCCTTGAACGCGTTGAGTTGATTCTGAACTAGATTTCATGCTACTCTGGTGGTAGAGGGCCCCTGCCTCCTGAGCGGCCTTATTTATACAGTAGATAAGTATTTTAGTTTCGCTTTTATTTCAGCTTATGTTCATATTTGTTTATATTTAGTATCACAGCCAAAATTACTCTAATCAACTCTTCCAAGATATCATTATGAAGAATGAGGCAGAACTGTGATAGTGTAGGTTTTAGTTGCATTTATTTTCATTAGTTATCACAGTTAAAACTTACTCTAATAAACTTTTCCAAAATATTAATATGATGAATGAGGTATAACTGTGATATTGTAGGTTTTAATTGCTAGTTTGCACCAAGTAGCACAGCTAATCTTACTTGTACAAAGCTCTTCCAAAATATCATAACAATGAATAAGAAGTAGCTATGGTGTCTTGGATTTTAGTTGTATTTGCTTTCAGTCTTGTGTTTATGTTCAATTGCTTTTAATGATACATCCATACTCGTTCTCACAAACTCTTCCAA
Source organism: Pinus albicaulis (assembly GCA_034641835.2). Classification (NCBI taxonomy): domain Eukaryota; kingdom Viridiplantae; phylum Streptophyta; class Pinopsida; order Pinales; family Pinaceae; genus Pinus; species Pinus albicaulis. The sequence goes on from CM076575.1 coordinate 1,427,999,133, forward strand.
AACATCATTCATACTAAACGGGATGAACTGTAGAATTCCTTGGGTTAGTTGCATGATAACTTAGGTATAACACTCCGGAGGTAGAATGCATATGGTTCAGTTCTGTCATTTCATTTTCAGTTTGATAATGGCTTTTCAGTCTAACATTGTTCACTGTACTTCAAATAGACTAGTGGCACTCTAGTTTAGTTTTAGTTCCCTGTATTAGCCCTTAGTTGCCATCCATTGCATTTCAAATTGTATTAGTTGTTAAATTTAAACACGACGGTCTTCATTATTTACAAAACTTCTTTTGTTCCAAACTCATACTAACACATAATTATCTGGACAGAAGGTAGTAGCAGTCTAAGGCCTGGAGTATTTTTGCAACCTTTTTACCATTTCAAAAACAAGCCTTTTTCTCAAAAGACCATTCTAAAAAAAGAAATCTATAACTTCTGAGTGAGGCCTAGTGGTGTTAATTTGAGTTGCAAGATAGAATTAGAAGCTAGTTTAGAATAGAAATCTTATGGTGCCACAAATGTTCTTTTCCAAATATATTTCATTAGACCTTTAATCATGGATGAGATGTTGTAACATTGTAAGTTGATTGTTTTATTGTTTAGTTAGGAGAATTTCATTTACACTTAGTTGCCCATTTATCAAGCTCTTCCAAAACATCTTTAATGAATGAATTGGACAAGTTAATCCCATGTTGTGATTTATTTTCTTGAAGTCATTATCAAGCTTTGTAATTTGCTGGCCATAGTTCAGGCTTTGTTTTGTTTCAGTATTTGCATTTGTCATTTATCATCCATAATTTAGGCTTCACTATGTTTTTAACCAGTAGCTTCTTTCCACCAGCATTTAGTTCCTTCCTTTTCCAAACATAAAACCATAAAACCAAAAACATCAGAAAAACACTAAACATAACGTGGTAAGAAACAAATACCTAGGCACATATAGTGCACCACACTTTAGCAGTTTACCAACCATGGTTGACAATTAATGAACTCAACTTAGGAGACTAGGTTGAGCACAAACATTTTGGCGCCGTTTCCGGGGAAGTGTAACTAGGTAACCTTGTTTCTTAACTCCCAAAAACAATTATATGCGTAGAGAGAGAGACTCAAGGGGTAGATTCATAAGAAGCAGCAGCAGAACCTTGATCCCTAGAACACCACTTGTTTCATCTAGATCAAGAGCCAGTACACCTCCAACTCAGACCCACAATTCATCCTTTACTGATCCTAGACTTCCAGAGGACTTAAGATCAGATAGTCCATTAGAAAGACCTTCCATTTCATCCACTGAACCTGCCTTAGAAGAGGATTCAAGGACCCTTGTTAGAGACACAAAATTTTCCACTTCCTCAGAAGAATCAACTATGGCAGAAGAAGGGGGAGGAGGAGTCTTTAATGGAGAACACACGTTATTTGGAGGGGGTAGAGGTAGAGGTAGAGGAGAAGGAGGTAGAGGTGTAGAAGGTGAAGGAGGTAGAGGAAGAGGTAGAAGAGAGATGGGAAGCTCTTTTGGGTTTCCTATAGTAGATGAAGAAACCAATACAACCATGAAAAACATTTCACCCTCTGTCCTTCCAAAATTCTATGGACTTAAAACTGAAGATCCTGAAACCTTCCTATTTGAATTTGAAGTCCTATGTAGAACTTATGACTACTTACAAGATGCTCAAAAACTTAAATTATTTCCTTCAACATTGAAAGGAGCGGCATTTAAGTGCTTTATGAGTTTGATCAATAGTTCTATTAGGACATGGGAAGACATGAAACAAGCATTTCTAGAGAGGTATTTGGATTATTGTATGCCAGTCAATCATAAAGAGGAAGTGTTTAAGATGTTACAAAAGAAAGATGAAAACTTGGAAGATTTGTTGGAGAGATTTCATTACAACATCAAAAGAGCAAAAATGGAAAACTTAGATCAAGACACCTTAAAAGCTCTCTTGTTGAAAACAATTAGGGATGAATGGTTGGATATCCTTAACATGATGGGAAAAGGGGATATATCTCAGCTCACATTACCTGAGATAGTTGAGTTATGTATCAACCTTTCAAGAGGGAAATCTAAAACTATAAAAGGTCCAAGAGACCCTGCTCTTGCAAGGGTAAGTAAGTCTGCTTCTAGGACAATAAGTAGGGCAGAGATAGGGCATATGCTTGATGAATTCAAATCTGATATCTTAGGGAGTCTTAGTGAACAAATAGACACCCTTAAGTTACAAAACAAGAAAAAAGCTGAATCTGATGCTTTAGCAATCTTTTGTCCCAGATGTAGAAAGAAGCATCCCTTAAGAGAGTGTCCTTTGGATGCAAAAGTTGTAGAGACCTGTGTCATTTGTTCACAAAAACATGAGACCAAGAGTTGTCCTTCACTTCCTGGTCTTAAAGCTGTCTTTCAAGAGGAAATTCCTACAGGTTCCACAGAATCTCTCAATTTTGTCTCTAGAAGGCCTTGGCAAGGACCTCAAACACAAGGATTTCATGATCAAATGTATAATCAACCTCCACCAAATTGGAATTCTTGGCAGCAACCTTGGCCCCAATTTCAAAATCAATTTCAAGCTTGGGCACAAGGGGCATAAAATCCCTATGGAAGATACTCTCAGTACTATCAGTATCCACCATCCTATCCACCCTATCCACATTTTCCTCAACAACAAAATCCTCAAAATTTACAACATCAAAATCAACCACTTCCATTACCATTCCCTCAAAAATCAAATCAGTTGCCTGCTCAACCCATACCAAACCCCAACAATAGAAATCCTTAGAACACATATATGATAGAAGGCCAACAATTTCCAACTTATTTAATTACTCCTCTAGACCTTAGTGATGTTCAACTTAGGTTGGGAAGAATACTTGAAAATAGGAAACCTTCTGTTATTATACAAGAACAAGACAACTCTGAGGAAGATTCTCTACGAGAAAATAAAAGTCTTAAAGAAGAAACATCTTTTAAGGACCCAAACATTGAAAAATCAAAACAAAAAGAACCAATAATTTCAACTCCTGTGTTAGAGCAGCCATCAACATTCACTCCTACACCTCCTTTTCCAGAAAGATTACAAATTGATAGAGGTGTAGAAAAACAAATTATGGTGCCTAATTATGATTTCCTAGATGAGCTAAGAAATGTTTGCATTAAGATTCCATTATTACAAGCCATCAAGGAAATCCCAATTTTAGCAAAGACAATAAAGGAGTTGAACATGAAGAAAACAAGAAAAAGAATAAGAGAAACAAAGAAAATTCAACTGGCAGGAAAAAAAGTAGATATTATGATGGGTAAGATTGCTATTCCAAAGTATCTAGACCCAGGGAATCCAGTTGTTAAAATTCACATCAATGGAATTGAGATCCAAAACACACTCATTGATTTAGGAGCAGCAATCAATATCATGAGTAGACAAATCATGGATAAACTGAAACTTCCTAATCTTCTCTTTACACCCACATTATTACAATTATCAGACAGATCTATGATCAAACCTGATGGGGTAATAGAAGACATTCCAGTGTCCCTAGATTCTTGGGAGTACCCTGTGGATTTCATGATCCTAACTCCTAAGAACAATCTAGGAGGACACCCTATTATATTAGGAAGACCTTGGTTAGCTACAGCTGATGCTTTCATTAGTTGTAGATCCGGTGATATGTACATCTCTGATGGTAGTTCAACTAATAAATTCACTTTGTATCCTCCAGCAAGGACAATTACAGATTTAGATGATACTCAATGGATAGAGGATGAAGAAGACTTACAACCTCTCTTCACAATTTCGGAAATTAGTGAAGATAGTCAACTTCTGAATACTTTAGAAAACTTTGAATCCTCTTCGGAACATAAACATGAACCATTTCAAGAAGAATCCAACATTGAGTTTTTGTCATCAAGACAGATGTCTCTTCATTCCATGGATAAATTTGGCAGCTCTACAAATGAGATATTTCCAGGAAAATCTTTAAACATAAACAAGAACCTAGAAAAATCTCAACAAAAAGAGTTAGTCAAGATATTACAGAGACATTCTTCTGCATATGCATGGGAGTACACTGATATGAAAGGGATAATTCCTAAGACTTGCACTCATCACATATATATAGAGGAAAATTGTAAACCAATCAGACAACCTCAAAGAAGGATGAATCCAAATCTTAGGGAGATTGTTAAAGAAGAATTGCAGAAATTGTTGAATGTCAATTTCATTTATCCTATTTCAGATAGTCAGTGGGTTTCTCCTTTGGTAATTTTGCCAAAAAAAATGGTAAGTGGAGGGTATGTATTGACTACCGAGAATTAAATAAAGCTACTCTTAAAGACCATTTTCCCTTACCTTTCATAGATCAAGTGTTAGATACATTAGCTGGCAAAAAGTACTTCTCATTTCTAGATGGGTTTAGCGGTTACAATCGAATTCAAGTAGCACTTGAGGACCAAGACAAAATCACATTTACCTATCCTTGGGGTACTTATGCTTACTGAGTATTGCCATTTGGATTATGCAATGCACCTGCAACATTCCAAAGGGCAGTATTAGGAATTTGTTCAGATCTAATAAATGATTGTGTAGAGGTATATATGGATGATTTCACAGTTTATGGAAACACATTTGAAGAAGCTTTAGCAAACTTGGAAAAAGTTTTAAAGATATGTCAAGAAGCAAATCTTTCAATTAGTCATGAGAAATGTTTCATGATGTTTACTGAAGGTATTGTTTTGGGGCATCATATTTCAGGGGATGGGATTAGAGTTGATGAGTCAAAAATTGAAGTCATCTCTAACTTATCTATTCCAAGTTGTCAAAAGGATGTTAGGAGTTTTCTAGGATTTACAGGATATTATCGGAGGTTTATAGAAAACTTCACCAAGATAGCATCTCCACTCTTTAAATTGCTTACCAAAGACTGTGAATTCAAATGGAATTCTGATTGCCAGTTAGCTTTTGAGACCCTGAAAACAAAAATTTCTGAAGCACCTATTTTAAGGGGACCTAACTGGAAGTTACCTTTTCATATTTCAACAAATGCCTCAGATACAACTCTAGGAGCAGTATTGGGACAAAAAGAACTGATTCCTTATGCCATCTACTATACCAGTAAAAATTTGACTCCTGCAGAGTTAAACTATACTGTAACTGAAAAAGAGTTTTTAGCTATTGTTCATGCCATAAATAAATTCAGACACTATATAACAGGCTATGAAACTTTTGTTCACACAGATCATTCTGCAATTAGATACTTAATGAACAAATCAATTACTAATGGAAGAGTTATAAGATGGTTATTGCTTTTACAAGAATTCAACATTACCATTCTAGATAGGCCTGGAAAACAAAACACAGTAGCTGATTTCCTATATAGACTCCAAAACATCAAAGATGACACTCCAGTTGAAGATCAATTTCCTGATGAATATCTTTTTGCAATTTCTACTCAAACTCCTTGGTTTTCTGACATTGCTAATTATTTAGTTTCAGGAAAATTTCCTTCAATAATGAATGCAAGGGATAAAAGAAAAATCATTTATGACGGTGCAAAATATTCATGGGTTGCTAATGAGTTGTACAAGACAGGTCCAAATTTGATCATTAGGAGATGTGTTCGTGAAGATGAGATGCCTGAGATTCTCAAAGCATGTCATGATGAACCTTGTGGCAGACACTTTGCTGATAAGAGGACAACCTATAAGATCCTTAATTTAGGATATTATTGGCCATCCTTGTTTAAAGATGCTAAAGAGTATGTCAAAAGGTGTGACAGTTGCCAAAGGGTAGGGAAACCTTCTCCTTCAGGTGAGATGCCATTACAACCTCAGGTACATATTGAACCTTTTGAAAAATGGGCTTTGGATTTTGTAGGACCTATTAGTCCTCCATCAAGACAAAAGAGATATATATTAGTTTGCACTGATTATGTTACCAAATGTGTAGAGGCCAAGCCATTACTTTTTGCTAATGAAGCATTTGTAGTTAATTTTATTTTTAAGGATATTTTTACTCGTTTTGGTGTCCCAAGGGAAATTGTTACAGATCAAGGAGCTCAATTCACATCAAGACTAGTGGAAAAAATTATGGAGAGATAGAAAATCAAGTATAGAAAATCTACTCCTTGTCATCCACAAGAAAATGGTCAAGTGGAATCTACTAATAAGGTTATTGAAGGGATCCTAACAAATACTGTCCATGTACATAGAAAATATTGGGTAGATAGGCTTCCTGAAGCCTTGTGGGCCTATAGAACTACATGGAGAAGCACAACAAACCATACTCCTTATGAACTTGTTTATGGAAAGAAAGTTTTGTTTCCCATAGAGTTCCAGATTCAAACTTTCAAAATGGCAGTTCAGCTAGGACTTGATCTATCAGAGGCACAAAAGCATAGATTGGAGCAAATTAATGAATTGGATGAGATCAGACAAGATGCAGTTCAGAAAACCAGTATAGTCCAACAGCAGAGGGCTATATGGCATGACAAGTACATCAAGGAAAAGAAGTTCAAAGAAGGTGACTGGGCTCTCTTGTTTGATTCAAAATCCAAGTTTTTTCAAGGTAAATTTCAAACACATTTGCTTGGGCCATATGAAGTTGTTAAATTTTTTGACAATGGAGCATTAAAAATCAGGACAATAGATGAAGAAGAGGTACTTTTCTTGTGAATGGTCATAGATTGAAGCTATATCACAAACCATTCTCAAGGGAAGAATTTATTACAAAGTTCCAGGAAAACAGTGATGTGAAGTTAATGAACAAGAATATTTCTTCTTCATCAACTTAATTGAATTTTCTGAAGTCATTTTATTGAAAAATAAAAAATAAAAAATAAAAAATAAAAAATAAAAAAATAAAAAAATAAAAAAAAAGTATAAACATGAAAACCAATCAATGATTGGCATGTTTATACAGAAAAGATAGGGTGAAAATTAGAGTCTTTCTGACACTCTAACTTTTCCATTTTGTTTCTGCAAGCAGCTGTTACAAAATCATGAGTGCAGATCCATTTCACTTATGATCCATCTCATTTCATTTCATTCCGTTTACTCATTCATCCATACTCCATCTCATTCACTCATTCATATTTCACTTCATTCCATATTTCATTCATCCCATTCCATACTTCATCCACTTCATTTCCATTCCAAAATTTAAAATTTAATGTTTTTCTGCAATTGAATAATACACAACAGAAAATTGCAAGGTACTTTTTCACTCCATTTCATAAAATTGTAATCCATTCCACTCCATCATTCACTTCATACATATCCCAATATACCATATTTCATCATCCATATTCACTCATTCCATACAACATTCCACTTACATTCCAAACTACTCCATTCCATGTTTCAAGTTCTCTACAAGTACATTCTGCAATCAAACAAACATTCTGCTGCTAATCAGACTTTCTGCAGCTAATCAGACATTCTGCAGCTAGACAGACATTCTGCAGCTACAGATCCTGAGGGCACTGACCAACAATTATTTGATTTGCAACAAAGTGATCCTGCACATCCATGAACAAGTCAAGATCAAGAAGGTTATGAAGACTCAAAAATTAATGATTTTCAGGGAAAACAAAGCATATGAAGGTCATAAGAAAATCAAAGCAAAAGCAAAGGTATGAAGTGATTATAATGATACATCATGAAAAATTTTAGTATATTTTAGCTATGAATAGTTCGAAAAGTTGTTTTGATTAATTTTATTGATCATGCCGAACAAACCTCCCACAAAACTTTGGATAAAAAGCTTTCTATTTCACCATCTCAAAACCCATATCCGATCATCATTAAAAAAAAAATTCTAAATGGTTAAATACTGAAGTGATTGGATTAATCACGTCACTAAGCATTTAATGATGATTTTTGAAATATCTCCGCGGTCTTTTCACTCATTATTCGTTTTCTTCACCTCACCTCATTAAATCATTCCGTAACCATTCCTTATCACTCCTTTCTGCAGTTGACTCTTAACCATTTCATTCTGTAACCATCGTTGTCACCGTGAAACAGAGGAAACATTTGGGGAGCAAAAACAGCTTGTTAACGACCATTCTCACCGTGAGTAGAAGGCTGGTGAATTGAAGCTTGAAGAAGAGTTATGGGCCTCATTGTGAGAACAGAACCAGTTGTCACTAAATACTTAGAAGGCTATCCCCAAATTCGAGAAATGTTGCAACAAGCAGGATGGCTGCAATTCCTTGAAAAATTTAACGGCTCCCACAAAGAGGTTACTAAAATGTTTGCAAGGTCATTCAAAGGAGCCGAGGTTGAAGTTGGAGATATTAAATTCACTATCACAGAGGCTTTTATTGCAGAAGCAACGGGACTGCTTAGACAAGGAGAAAGGTGGTTTAAGAACAGAGAATTCCATAATGAATCATGGAAGTAGATACTCAAGTCACCAGGTATGGATGTCACTGTGTTTAAAAAGGGCATCCCTAGTTCTGCATTAAAGAGAAAATGGAGAAACATGTTGCTTATCCTACAAAAATTTATCACTTGTGAAGGTAGATATGGTACTTTCTATGTTTACCATAATAGGTTGATGATGCATTTCCTAGAAGAAGAGCTTAATTTGCCCTATTTCTTGCTTCAAAGTTTAAAGAAAATGGCTTCAAGTGTCCAAAAGAGAATTCAATTTTTGGATACAACCTTATACCACCATGGTTTAGTCAATATTTTGATTGAGTATCATTTGAGAAAAATAGGGGATAATTGGGATAACTTCTTGGTGAGAAATCACTTTGAGGAACCAAAAGAACCTTCACCTGAACATCAACCTACAAAAAGAAGAAGAAGATGGAGATCCTCCAAAACTGAAACTGATAAAGAAATAAAAGAAAGTAGTGAAGAAATGATCTCCGAAAAATTAGTTCAGATTAAGGAGCAGCTTAAGGAAAAGAGAATCTTAAGAAAAGTTGCCAAAGAAAAAGGAGAAGGGCCATCTCAACCAAGGAGGAGTCACAGACTGAGGGGCATACTAAAGAAAACAAAAGTTAAACAAACTGGGGTTATAAATATAGAAGATGAAGAAACACCTACTGAGGAGGATTTTGATGAAGAAGCTCCAGAAATTGATCCTGCACAGCAAGAAATTTACAACTATGTTGAAACCTTGGAGAGAAAAGCTTCAGAGAGTGGAGAGAAAACCCCTAGTCCTCCACTGTCCAAAATAGATGTGTTAAGAAGAGACAGGTACAAGTTGGAAGTACTTAATAGACATATCAGGATTGAGAATGATATTTTGAGGGAGAAATTCAAACTAAAAACCAGTATGAACTCAACCCTGTCTCTACAAATGGACAAAGTGGAAAAGGCCAATGAAAAGTTGAAAAAGAGGAACAAAAAATTAATCAGGGCACTTACCAATTTAAGGTTCAAGTTAGTCATCAGGAAGCCCAGAAGGCCTTTAACTACCAGACAAAGCAGAAGAAGAGGATTGGATGTTCTTGTAGAGGCCTCCGAGTTTATGCAATAGTTGCATAAGGACATGCAAGAATCTAGTAGTGGGGGTATGTTGAGCTCCAAAAATGTTCTTTCTTCCACCACATTCCACTCCATTTCTTTTATCCATTATTAATCCCAGGCTCAAATGATCAATGAAATTAGTTAAAATTGCTTTAAGAATGAATATCATGGCTAACTTGCTATGTTTTTGTGATTGTGTCACTGTAGTACTTTTTGAACTGAAACTAGCTACAGAATGCAGACCTTCTGTAGCTAGTTGCCAATTCTGTAGCCAGCTTCATGTTTATATAGGTTCCAGATGTCATCTTGGAGAAAAGCACACTTGGGTGTATTCCACGTCATGTCCTGATCATTTTTTGCCCTCCATGGAGGATGAACGGAATTCTGTACGTGGTTAAGCACGTGCAAACTCAAATTAGGAGGTAGACTCCTAACAGAATAAGGACAGTCCAGATTCTGTTACGTGATCATGATTAGAGTCCTAGTTTAGTTTCTATTAGGAAAGACAATAATCCCCGTATTATCTCAAAGTTCTGTTATGTAAATTTGCTATAAATATGCTCTGGAAACTGAGAGACAGAGGTTAGATTTTGGTTAGATTTTATGGTTGACTGCTAGATCTTTGAAGTCCATGAATACTCTGTTTTGAGGTGATTCCTCTTTAATGAAAGAAGCAGTATTTCCTTGAATGCGTTGAGTTGATTCTGAACTAGATTTCATGCTACTCTGGTGGTAGAGGGCCCCTGCCTCCTGAGCGGCCTTGTTTATACAGTAGATAAGTATTTTAGTTTCGCTTTCATTTCAGCTTATGTTCATATTTGTTTATAATTACTATCACAGCCAAACTTACTGTAATCAACTCTTCCAAGATATCATTATGAAGAATGAGGCACAATTGTGATAGTGTAGGTTTTAGTTGCATTTATTTTCATTAGTTATCACAGTTAAAACTTACTCTAATAAACTTTTCCAAAATATCATTATGATGAATGAGGTATAACTGTGATATTGTAGGTTTTAATTGCTAGTTTTCACCAAGTAGCACAGCTAATCTTACTCGTACAAAGCTCTTCCAAAATATCATAACAATGAATAAGAAGTAGCTACGGTGTCTTGGATTTTAGTTGTATTTGCTTTCAGTCTTGTGTTTATGTTCAATTTCTTTGAATGATACAGCCATACTCGTTCTCACAAACTCTTCCAAAACATCATTCGTACTGAACGGGATGAACTGTAGAATTCCTTGGGTTAGTTGCATGATAACTTAGGTATAGCACTCCGGAGGTAGAATGCATATGGTTCAGTTCTGTCATTTCATTTTCAGTTTGATAATGGCCTTTTAGTCTAACATTGTTCACTGTACTTCAAATAGACTAGTGGCACTCTAGTTTAGTTTTAGTTCCCTGTATTAGCCCTTAGTTGCCATCCATTGCATTTCAAATTGTATTAGTTGTTAAATTTAAACACCATGGTCTTCATTATTTACAAAACTTCTTTTGTTCCAAACTCATACTAACACATAATTATCTGGACAGAAGGTAGTATCAGTCTAAGGCCTGGAGTATTTTTGCAACCTTTTTACCATTTCACAAACAAGCCTTTTTCTCAAAAGACCATTCTTAAAAAAGAAATCTATAACTTCTAAGTGAGGCCTAGTGGTGTTAATTTGAGTTGAAAGACAGAATTAGAAGCTAGTTTAGAATAGAAATCTTATGGTGCTACAAATGTTCTTTTCCAAATATATTTCAATAGACCTTTAATCATGGATGAGATGTTGTAACATTGTAAGTTGATTGTTTGATTGTTTAGTTAGGAGAATTTCATTTACACTTAGCTGCCCATTTCTCAAGCTCTTCCAAAACATCTTTAATGAATGAATTTGACAAGTTAAGCTCATGTTGTGATTTATTTTCTTGAAGTCATTATCAAGCTTTGTAATTTGCTAGCCATAGTTCAGGCTTTGTTTTGTTTCAGTATTTGAATTTGTCATTTATCATCCATAATTTAGGCTTCACTCTATTTTTAACCAGTAGCTTCTTTCCACCAGCATTTAGTTCCTTCCTTTTCCAAACATAAAACCATAAAACCAAAAACATCAGAAAAACACTAAACACAACGTGGTAAGAAACAAATACCTAGGCACATATAGTGCACCACACTTTAGCAGTTTACCAACCATGGTTGAAAATTAATGAACTCAACTTAGGAGAATAGGTTGAGAACAAAGACCAGGTTCGGAAAAGGGTTTGTTAACACTGCATATGCGGAAGAAGTCTTAAGACATTTCAAGAATTCTGAGCAGTGAGGAAAATCTCACGTAAAATTCTCCTCATTGCATATCAAATAAGGGCAACAAGGTTTTTGAGAAGTACTGGGTGTATCAGATGATTTTTGCTGCTCGGGTGAACTTTTTTTCTTCTTATCTTTCCATTTCTTCTTACTTCCAGGTTTCTTGTCACTTTTGACTTTATTATAAGACACGATATGTATTTCAGAAGAAGACACAGGATTAGATGCAATAGGGGTTTGATTGGACACAACACGTAGAAATAAATGGTCAACTTGCTAGGTAAGTGCTAGTAGAACCAATCACACTGTCCCCGACATGAATATCCTTACTAGACGGAGAAGGAGGAATAGTAAAATTCGGTCACGGTGCATTCATAATATTTTCATAGAGCGTGCCAAACTGAGTATAAATCAAATATAGATACTAGGGACGAGAAATTAATTTCTCTTCAGTGAAAACACCACCTTTGGCCACATCCTCTATGATAGATGGAAACAAAGACTTTATAAACCACTTAGCTAAAATTTGATCCAGAACAAAGGTTTTAACCATTCAACGATGACAACACCACTCATGAGTGTGATCCAATATGTGAGTAATAGTCGTCTACTTAAATTTGGTAAAAAATTATGTTCCAGTTTCATATATGATGGGTAACTGGAAGTGGGTTAGAAAATTAGTGCTAAAGCCGTGAAGTTATCAAAAGAAGCTCGTGGTAATTCAATATACCACTTCGCAGCTATAACAATGACAATTTTTTGGAAAATACAGAGTCTAACAAAATCATCATTTAAGGATTTGGATGAACACCATAAATGATAAGTCATAACATGCGTAGACAGATCTTCTCCAGAGTTTCCATTGAATTTCAGAATATCAGAGGGTAATTTATGAGTAATCACCAGCCACTAAGATAAATAATGAATGGGATCATTAGTGATCTGACTTAAATAAGGTAACTCTAGTGTTGCAACAAATGATAACTGTCGGTTTAGATCGGGTTGAGCATAACTAGGGTAAGATGGAATTGTCTACGAAATAGGCCATTGTGCACCAACATAAGGATTCTACTACTGGTAACCCTGATAGGGGTTTGATTGTTGACCAAACACTTGATAATATTGTTGACCAAGACCTGGATAAGCTTGATACTATTGGAATGGATATTGTGGCTGCCATGGGATTTGATAATATGGTTTTGTCTTGCTAGGATAGGTTAGACCAAATTTTGAATATACGAGACCAATAGAAACCTATGACATGGGTAAACTATCATGTAGTTGTGAAATTCTCGATACAAATGGTTTTTTTAAACCATCCTAGGAATATGGAGTCTGTAGACCTAAAACCCGAGGGTTAAGAGTTGAAGGACCCGTCTGAGAAGGGTGAATTATGGCTAGGGAAGTAATAACAGACGTAGTAGGTACGGATGCAAGAGGTTGAACTGGTTGATATTGGTACACTAATGTTTTTGGTTGGACAGGCAAGGTAGGCTACCATTGACAAACATGAAATCCAACATAATATTGACCTAAAAACAAAGGAGTACTTCCATATAGGGTAAAAATCTGTTTCCCCCCAACATATGGAGTATAAGGATATTGAACATACTAACCTTAAAATGATAGGAATCTAGTAGGAAATGGATAAGATGGATGATAATTGGATGGACCAGCCTGATATTGATCTGATGATGTCAATAAACGATTGGGCCGTTTAGTACTCGTAAGAGAGGAAACAGATAAAATTTCAGATGATTACATGGGTGAAGTCCATGGACTAGAGGAGGCACCAAATTAGATTCCATTTAAATCTTGGTAACCATGTGGGATGGATGGACCACCATAAATATGACACTCAGGTGTGGTAGAAAATATCGAAGAAGTAGAAACAGTAGATGTTGTTGCAGCTGTAACAAATGGTACAATCTGGTGTTAGTCATCAGTAATTTTTTCTATTTTTAGATGACTAAATAATTTTTCTAGATATCTAAAAAGAAGATTCATGAATATTGTAATTTTTAGAAATCTCACTCCCTTCATTATCCTTAAACCAAGTTTTTCACTATTCTACTATTTTTCCATCCCATGGTTAAACTACCACTCCTAAAAGACCCCTCATGGGCTTATGCCACTCATATTTATCCTATTTTCCCACCCATAACCTCAGCACTCTGTATTGCCTTTGCCTAACCCCTCCACTTTCCATCTAGGATTTCCAAACAACCTGCTCCTTCTTGTGTTCACCAGGTGCCTCCTTCTCATGTTCACTATGTGCCCCAGGCATTGATGGTCTCAAAACTATCTCTGTAAGCTCTTTAGATAAATCAAATACATTTTATTTTGGATCCTCAATACATCAATCTATCAAAAAATCTATTTTTTACACCTGAAGACCCCAAGCCAAGCTTTCATTCAAAGATCAAGTCAAAGGAGCCTCCCACTAGGTCACTAGGGTTTCATAGGTTGTAGGGTTATCCTTTGTGTTTTGAGCTCTATTTTTCCTATTCTAGAAGCTGAATCAAATTTGAAATAAGGTCAACACATTTTTTTCCAAGATATATGAGAAAAAACTCCAAGGAAGACCACCTTATCAAGTTCGATTTCTGCAAAGGGCAGTTGTTCATTTTGACATTTCTGCAGGAGTGTCAAGGTCACTATAGGTAGAAAAAAAGTAAGGTAGGAGGCCTTATCCTCATTAAATACATTCAAAAGAAAAGAGATAGGGGGAAGTTTATTTCCAAGGATAAATAAGGTTTTTAAGCCTGATCGGGCCAGCAATGTGCCAAGCAAGGATCCATGGCAGCAAAACATGTAATATTCCAAAATTTTCAAGTAGCAAATTGGAATATTAATTTTTTCTTATGTCATATAGGAGGTGAATAAAATGAGTAAAAGGCCCATGAGTAGGAATAAGATCCTTCATATTGTGAAAAGGGTCAATGGATCAGCTTAATTTTGCACCTTCGAGTGTGAAAAGGGGCAATTGCATGAGGACAAGGTCAAGTTTGACCAAGTCAACATCATTGCCTAAGAGGTGTAGCTTGCATAAGATGACAATGCAGTTTAAGAGGGAGGAATATTCTTTGTGGAAGAAACCCTAATGTGTCAGGTCCAGGGTAAAGAGGCATTCACTTGCATATAAGGAGGATGAGGCAGCCATAGTGAGATATATTTTGAGCATTTGATCATTTTTCTGATTAGACTATTTGCAGTCTCCAGCTGTTCAGCTGAGTTGCAGTGTTTTTTAGCACGAGGGATTCCTGTTTAGGATTTCTTCTCCTTCTTGAGAGGCCTCTTGAAGGATTGCACTTCATTTTCTCCACATCTTGGCTCAAGTCCAAAGCCATTTATTCAATCACTGCGTTATTTATGCTGAAGTATAATGTAGTGTTGCTGGGTGTTTCAGTGGAGGGGTTCCACAACAACATTCCTTGTCTCATCTTTTATAGGAGGGAGTCTATTCCTTGGGAAGGTTAGTAAGGAAGGTTTCTAAGATGATTTTCATATCTTGGCATCAAGGCCAAGCATCTCCCATCATAGACAGCACAGTCCATTCTCCATACTACGTTATTTCAGTGCATACTTGTAGTGAGGGGTTGCACCAGCTTCTTGGAGGACAAGATCTTCAGTGCCGAGATCAGCCTTGCATTGAGAGATCCATTGGAGAAGCTTTATTTCAAATTTCACATCATCTTCAGCCATATCTAGTTATTTCTGAGTTGCAGCTATTTCCCAACAACTCCGGCATTTCTGCAGATTTTCCATTTGTACATGTATTGCAGCCAATCCTTCTAAGGATTGTGTATTATTGTTGTACTAGTGTTTTCATGGGTTGAGAGCTTTCTCCCCCTAATTTATTTGAGCTTATATTGTTATATCATTCTATTATCATGCATTTTATTGCAGTGTCTCCAATGAACTGCGTTATTTTAGTCATATGACATTCTGCATAGTAGTATTGCTTCATTGTCTTGTACATGTTTCATTGAGGCTTCCCTTGCCTAGCTGTAGTGATTGATTCCTCCACATATTGTATAAATTTTCTGCTATATCATATATTATTTTTCTATATATATCATCATGTTTTCATAGCTATAGAATAACACTATCATTCCATTTCTTGCTAAAGAATTGTTGCAGTCCCTCATCAGGCACTTTCTGAGGACATATAAGTGTGGGAGATTTGTTTAACCCACTTAGAAGGATTTATTTGGAGCCTCCTCTTGGATTTAGTGTCTAGACACATTTTTCTAAGGGATCTAGGTCTTGGTTTCAATTCCTGTAGTAGCCATTACTGGAAAATGCATTTTCCAGTCATGCCTTGCTAGCTGTTCCAGATTTGGGATATTATAGTGGTATCAAAGCATAGTCTTGGCTCATCCTCTGAGTCTAAGCCCAAGAGATCAAAATATTGAAGAGGATGGGTTTTATCTCATCATATTTCAGATCCATGAAGAACCTCCCCAAGGAGGATAAGTAGAAATAAGAGGAAGAACCCTCCACTTCCTATTCTCATCAAGGAGACAGAGAGATAAGCAGGAAAAAGATACCATATTTTGGAGGAGAAAAATAAAAAGGGGATAAGCTTACAAAGCTTCTTCCTAAATCTTTACATAACATTCATGAGTATTTCAAGAAGATCTGAAGGGAGATGTATGAATAATCTCCAAGAGGGTTTGAGTGAAAAGAAAACTCTAGATTATTACATGAGGAGTGTGAGCAAGAAGCTACACATCCTAATGCACAGCGCGGTCACATGCCCAAGATTTCCAAAAGAGATATGGAAAGAGGAGAAGAGGTTGGTAAGAGGAAAACCCTTAGTGATTTATTGAAATATTATGAGTTTCAAAATCAAAAATTCTGAGATCATCTCAGTTTTTCAGAGTTTTGCAAGATGAAGGTGAAGGAAAGAGAGTAGCAGGATATATTTCATCTATCTACCTTTGAAGGTTCACCTACAATTTTAGCCAAATCTTTGGTGGAGGAGTTAGAGACCTTCTTGCAACAACATAAAATTCCTGAATCAGAAGCTATGAAAGTTGCAACGTTGCATTTGAAAGGTAAGGCTTTTGCCTGGTGGATTTTTGAATCCTTTTCTTTAAGAAATGTAAACATTGCATCCTACGCTAGTTTCAGTAAGGCATTAGTGAAAATATTCTATAGAGGGGTTCATGAGACACACATGGTGGAGGTAAACAATAAGACTCAAGAAAAACCCTTACATGAAAAATTGCACCATACTTTGCTGGAAGAGATGCTTCCATCTCACACCTTTGAGCCAAGGAGCATGGAGATCTCTTTTTAAAAAAGGGATCCAATCATTAGAGAGTTGTCCACTCATGTTGCAGATATTGAGGGCAACAGCGCTATTAGATCTAGAGTTGATCTAGCACCTCATGCAAAGGAAGGAGGATCCCTTGCTCCAAATAGATGGATGCTTGCATCTTTGCAAGGAAGTCCCCAGGATCTCATGTGTGGAGATCAAGGCACAACTCATGTTCTAAATGTGCCATTGTTGAGGAGGTGCGAAACCATAGAGACACAAGGAGGAGGTAGGGAGAAGACCCAACCTCATGAGATGATGAGTACACATCCCTATTCATTTCTAGAGGTTGATGCACCTAATAAGGTGATTGGATTGTGCAGTGGAAGCATGGAGAGTTCTCTCCATTCATATATTCAGTCATCTCTTGTTGAGGATGTCTCATTGCATGGATACATTTTGCCGGGGAGACCACTGGATCAGCAAAGGAGGATGGATGCTTCACCAGTTGAGGCACCACTCAGAGATTTTAGAGGAGTGAGAACCTTGGGAGAGCTTGATACAGTGCTGGGAGTCTTGGGTAGACTCAAGGAGAGAGGGAGCCTTCCCTCAACATCATCAGTACCCACTTCCATTTCAGATTATGCATTGTGGCAGAAGTAGCAGGGGAAGGATAGCAGCCTTCCAACTTGCATCTTTGGTATGGGAGATGTCAAAGGGGATGGTGACCATATGATAGGTACTCTTCATGAGAAGTCATCAGCGCTGTCACTATGGAGGATAGATCCATATTGGAACTCCCAGCTGTTGGTGGAGTATTCCAAGGATATTTTTACTTTCTTGATCTTGGATGGCCAGTTGCATGAGGAGGGATACTCAATCAGAGATGAGGTCATCTACTATCATGGTAGGATCTTCTTTCTTAGAGATTCCAAGCTCAAGGAGAAGCTGCTACAAGCAGCTCGAGAGGATTTCCTTTTCAGTCCCACTTGTCCTATGAGAGAATACCACACCATCATGGAGAGGTATTTTTGGATGGGCTTTGAGGAGGAGATATATCAACATATGAGGAGATGCATGGATCAGGTGCAGATGGAAGAGAGACATAGCTCTTTGGAGGAGTTATCATAGCCACCTCTTTTCTCTTTGAGGATGAGAGGAGACTCACCTATGAGCCACTCGACCTATATGAGCAAGACATATGGTAAGGGTGATGATTATTTACATGATTATTTATATGATGTATGTCCCTTAACCATATATGTGAAAGATGTTTCTCCAAGGGGGAGCATTATTTCTTGATGTTGCTCCAAGGGGGAGCATTCTTTCTTTAGAGCTTCATGGTCTAGTTGAGGCCATAAGCATGATTGATGGGCATTCCATAGGAGGACTTAGGGAATACATATATCATGGAGGACATGCTCATTGTACACCTTACATTATTCACTACCTCCATACTTATGAGGAGATTGGAGCAGTAGGAAAGTGGTTGAGAAGCCACACCTTTTATCAGTCTCTATTGCAGTTGAGGGTCAAGCTACGTTGGTTACATTTTAGGGACCATTTTCCTTGACCTTTGTTACACATGGCAGCAAGAATGATTCTCATCTTTGGTCCCTATGGTTCTATTGTTTCTGCTTTTATGAGGAGCATTTTTGGGAGAGAGACACAATGGGTGAATGTGTCCTTTGAGGGAGAATCCTCCCACACTTTTTGCACTACATGTTCTAAGGGGAACATGGGACATGATATGGTTACCTTAACAACACATTTGTAATTTTATTAGGTTAGCCATATGATGGATGGGATTCCATATGATGATGACTTCCAACTCATCATATATGGAGATATTTGGGCCAACTTGATTTGCAATGTTGGGGAAGAGATCTTTGGAGATATAGTCCTCATTTTTCCACTTGGAGGAAAACTTATTGCAGCCCATGATCAGATAAAACTCTACAATTATCATAAGTGGAGATATGGAAAGTGTGGGGTAGGCTACATTGTCTACCATGTGCAGAATTTCAGCCCACCTACTTTGCTGGAGCCAAAGGTGGAGGACAGCTTCCAAGAGTTGCCTAGTTGGGAGGTGACTCATTTTGCATGGCTCATAGCTTGGGGATGGAGGATCCATATGGGAGAAATTATTCCCATTATATTTCAGATCCATTTCCTCAAGGGGACCTCTAGACATCACATTCCTATCCTCTTGAATATTTCACCTTTACATGATGATGGCTTGATAGCTAACTTGCATGCTGAGGAGGAGCAATGTGGAGGCTTGATTGATGATATATCATCAATTTCCTTGGAGGAGATCATCATACAAGGATTCTACAAGGAAAGGAGAAGAGAAATCAGTCTATCCTTGCACTTGCTTGAGGGGAGGACTGTAATACTCCAAAATTTGCAAGCAACAAATTGGAATACTAATTTTTTCTTATGTCATCTAGGAGGTGAATAAAATGGGTAAAAGGCCCATGAGTAAGAATAAGATCCTTCATAGTGTGAAAAGGGTCCATGGAGCAGCTTAATTTTGCACCTTCTAGTGTGAAAAGGGGAAATTGCATGAGGACAAGGTCAAGTTTGACCAAGTCAACAACGCTACCTAAGAGGTGTAGCTTGCATGAGAAGGCAACATAGTTTGAGAGGCAGGAATATTATTTGTGGAAGAAACCCTAATGTGTGGGGTCTAGGGCAAAGAGGCATTCACTTTCATATAAGGAGGATGAGGCAGCCATAGTGAGATATATTTTGATCATTTGATCATTTTTTTTATTAGACTATTTGTAGTCTCCAGCTGTTCAACTGAGTTGCAGTGTTTTTTAGCACGAGAGATTCCTATTTAGGATTTCCTCTCCTTCTTGAGAGGTCTCTTGAAGAATTTCATTTCATTTTCTCCACATCTTGGCTCAAGGCCAAAGCCATTTATTCAGTCACTGCGTCATTTCTTCTGAAGTATAACGTAGTGTTGCTGGGTGTTGCAGTGGAGGGGTTCCACAACACCATTCCTTGTCTCATATTTTAGAGGAGGGAGTCTCTACTCCTCGGGAAGGTTAGTCAGGAATTTTTCTGAGCTAATTTTCATATCTTGGCATCAAGGCCGAGAATCTCCCATCATAGACAGTGTATTCCATTCTCCATACTGCGTTATTTCAGTGCATAGTTGCAGGGAGGGGTTGCACCAGCTTCTTGGAGGGCAAGATCTTCAATGCCAGGATCAGCCTTGCATTGAGAGATCCATTGGAGGAGGTTTATTTCAGATTTCACATCATCTTTAGCCATATCCAGTTATTTTTGAGTTGCAGCTACTACCCAGCAACTCCGACATTTCTGCAGATTTTCCATTTGTACATATATTACAGCCAATCCTTCTAAGGATTGTGTATTATTGTTGTATTAGTGTTTTCAGGGGTTGAGAGCTTGCTCCCCCTCATTTATTTGAGCTGATATTGTTATATCATTCTATTATCATGCATTTTGTTGCAGTGTCTCCAATGAACTGCGTTATTTTAGTCATATGACATTCTGCATAGCAGTATTGCTTCATTGTCTTGTACATGTTTCATTGAGACTTCCCTTGCCTAGCTGGAGTGACTGATTCCTCCAAATATTGTATAAATTTGCTGCAATATCAGATATTTTTTGGCTATTTGCTCTATTTGGAGAGATCCCTCTTTGGGTCTAGGAGGGCTAGTTCCTAGGGCCCAAAAGTAGTTCTGATGTTGTCTCATCTTTTGGTATTGCCAAATCTTCCAAAACATGGGAACCCCAACACATTGCTTAGGCTGAGTGATTGATTCCTCCACATATTGTATAAATTTATGCTATATCGGATATTTTTTGGCTATATATATATATATATATATATATATATATATATATATATATATATATATATATATATATATATATATATATATATATATATTCATGTGTTCACAGCTATAAAATAATGTTGTCATTTCATTTCTTGCTCAAGAATTGTTGCAGTCCCTCACCAGGCACTTTCTTAGGACATCTAAGTGTGGGAGATCTGTTTAGCCCACTTAGAAGGATTTATTTGGAGCCTCCTCTTGGATTTAGTGCCTAGACAAATTTTTATAATGGATCCAGGTCTTGGTTTCAATTCCTGTAGTATCCATTACTAGAAAATGTGTTTTCCAGTCATGCCTTGCTAGCTGTTCCAGATTTGGGATATTACAAAAAACATGGAGCAGGCACACCAAATCAACCAAACATGGAAGATATTTCTTAGAAATTATAAATTAAAAATGGAAAAGGGTGAGGTGAACTAGACATAAATGAATGAACTTGAAAGGGCTATAGAGAACTTAGAACACAACACTAATTGTTCTCAGAGCATCCCAGAGACCTAGGGTTTTGGTAAGGTGATCGAAGAAGGTAAAAGGGTAAATTTGAACTCCATAATGACAGTAAATGATTCCTGAAGATATTACTATTTGAAAAGTTTCGAAACTCATCCCAAGGAGTTTTTTATTCCAAATATGGTCAAAATAGGTAAAATAAAGATGATCAAAAGAGGTAAAATGAAGTTTTTGAGCCTCCATCATGATAGTAGAAGGAGATTTCAAGGGACTGCTATTTGTGACTTCCATATTTTTCCAAGGTAAAGTGTCTCACTGCCTCAAAGGAAAGAGAATGCAAAGAGTATTAGTAAAAGGAAGGCCAAGCTCTCATTTTGAGTCATTTACACTCAATGATCAAAGGGATAAAAACATAGGGTTGAGCTCAAATATGGAAAGCCAAACTGATTATAAGGTTGCTACTGTGTGACTAAATATGTCAAAATACAAGAACATCAGAAAGGGCTAAATCAGTATGTCATGGCACCTGCAAATCAGAAGTGGCCAAAGAGGAGATAACATACATGATTGTGAAGAGTATGGTGCTTGTCAAAGGTGGATTTATCATGCCTAAGAATCAATGAGAAGGATGAAAATATTTTTTTCAGTCACCCATCAAGCACAAGGTAATTTTATCTCCAAGGTAAGAATAGAGAATTTTTAAAGGTACTGCCACTATGCAAGTGCCTAAGGTTGTCAAAGTAAATTTAACATGTTCCAAAGATCAGAGAGAAGAGGGTCACTTCAAGGTTTTCATGACACTTATGGACTGAGAGTGATTGAAAGACATGAATAAACCAAAATATAGTCAATCATGTGACTAAAAAAAAATTTGCAAAACAAAGAGTTAAAGGCATAAATAGGCCATAGGAAAGTCAATTTCACATATCAGCAATCTGCAGAGCAACAAGAAAATGGTTAGAAGAGAAAAGACCATTTGAATTTTTTTTAAGCCACCCACTGCAAAAAGTCAAATAGAATATCAATGAAAGTGACAAAGAGACTAAAAACATTAGAAAGTGGGTATAAAAAGGTTAAATTTATTTCCTAAGACTATAAAGGGTCATTTTGTTTGTCACTTGGCTCAGTGTTCACTTGCAAAAGAATAAAAAACGTTCAAGGATTAAAATATAATTTTTTAGACATAAATTGAGCAAGTTTCCTGGTGCTACACATTTGTGCAGGTGCTATGCATTCAGTGCCTAATGCTACATGTTCGGGAAGTGTTGGGGTCCTGTGATTTGGCTGATTGGAAAACCAAATGACAAGGCAACATATAAACTAGTCTTTAGAGCTCTAGGACCTAGCCTTCCTAGTCTCAGAGAGGGATCTCTCAATTGTTTGCAAAGATATGACTTGTTTTTTTGTAAAAGGTTGATTTTAGGCTAGTTACTAAGCATGAGTTTGTTTGATTGTTTGGTGGGACATGATGATCTAGGTAGCATAGATAGAAAAGGGAAATCTCTAAGTCATTGGGCAATGGAGTCAAGTGGAAGTTGTAAAAATTTTGTAAATAGATCAGGGGTATCAGAGGGAAAATTTAACTTGGCCAGTGGATCTACAAATTTTTTCAGGTGAAATGAAATGGACATTAAAGGTTTAGAATGAAAAGTAGGACTAAGGGCAATTAAGAATCCTTAATTATATGTACTTCTCAACAAAGGGACTTAAAAAATCATTTGAACATGAAGAAGTATTCCATAGACTGGGCTAACCATGAATTCTACAATCACACTTCAGCAAATAATCATTTCAAGACAAACTTTTCAAATGAAATCTAGGAGTCGAGGAACGCTCTATCTCATCCAAAGATTTCAATTTCAAGGATAAGAAAACATTCAAGATTTACAAATAAATACATTCATAGAAGAGGGAACTCCTATACATATTTTATCATAGCTATAAAGACCTTCAAAACAATTATTTAAGCAAGAACAAAGGGTATGATCAAAACAGACCTCTCTGGCAGACTGTAAACAATGGTACTTTAAAGGGAGACTTCAGAAGTAGTTTTCAAGTGGTAGCAAGTCAGCAGAAAACCATAAATAATTCTTGAGACCAAATGTTTGAACTATTTCTGAAATAAACAATCTTAAGGGCTGAAAAATAGTCAAACTACTCAATAAAACCTTCAGCAGATGAAAACATAAAGGCAGTGAAGAGTAAAGAGGCCTAAGGTGCTTCTAAGAGGCATTTATTAGCCAAAGATTTTTACTCTACTACAGTAAGAAATGATGAAACATAATGGAAAACAAGAAAAACATTAACAGATTAGAATAGTTCACCAACATCCAAGCTTAGGGATCCAATGAAAGATCTTTCTCCATCAACAAACAGGTTAAAACATCCACAAGTTCTAGAACATCAATTTCCTTTCAAATTCAGTAGAGCTATGTATTACTTCAAAGAGTCATCAACTTCCCACCTTTACAATGAGTTCCAAAGTAGTATTTGTGCTGCAAATAAGGAGGTGGAACTCTTCTAGGGTTCAAAATGTTATTAATGACAGAGTAAATACATTCCTAGCCTTGAAAACCATGCAAGGCATAAGGTAGGAACATGTGTGCAACTACTTCTCTATTAATAACTTTGTTTTAACTTTCTAAGGATAAAATAGGTGAAAAGTTTGACTTTGAGACCTATCTTTATATTTACATTAACTATCTTGATAGCTTAAAATATCTTCTTTTGTGTAATAATGGATAATTTTCCCTTTGGGATAGAAAGTAGGCCACAGGTGACAGTTAGATTTTTCGGATGAATAACTGCCTCTGTTGATGTATTCGAGGCTCTTTAGGCCTAATGTTTCCTTTGATTACATGAATTAAACTTTATTTTAGGCCTGATTTTCTTTTGGCCCTTTTAACTCATAACACGGTCTCTATCCTCTAACTGATTTCTTTAACCTTTTAATCATCAATTAAGACCTTTAATCTTCATCTGTTCCTTTGATTTTGCTTGCGTATTGGTGTATTTCTACGCTAGAGGGCTTGTGCATGAATAAGCAATGCTTATGATACACTGGCCAAATATAGGATTAAACCCTCTTTTTGTCCCTTTTGCCTTAATTTTTGCCTTTGAGGATCATCACCCTCGTCCTGGAAATTATCCTTTTGCTGTCGGATGGCTTTTATGGCTTAAAACACCATTAAACCTACATATAAAACATAAAACATTATAAAATCCTGCGAATTAGGGTATAACTACTTTGTAGAGGTTTAAAGGAGGAAAAAGGAGCAGTGAGGAGGAAGGAGAATGTGTGGAAAGCTTTCATGGTGGAACAGTGAAGAAACCAGGTTTTGAAAATGGAATTATGGTGCAAAATGGGGATAGGCGGTTTTGGGAAAACCATGAATGGTTTTTGCACAATGGTCAGGTGGTTAGTGGTATTCGCCCAAACAAACGTGATACCATACATTTATTTCCATGTGTCCTCTGCAAAACTGGAAGTTTCGCGTTGATTTGGGTGATTAAACCCCTGTTGGAAAATGTGTTTGATATCGTATGTGAGCTTTTGGATCTCGGGGAGCCAGATCCACGGCGGAAGTTAAGCGCGATGGCGGGGAGATGCTCGGGCAGGAGACAAGTGGGCCATGGATCGTGACGTCGATAGTTTTTTCATTTAGAAAACAAGTTGATCGGGAAGTTAAATGATTGGGTTAAGTGCGGGTAATTGGATTACGCAGATCAATGGTTGAGGATGCGTCAGAGCATCACCATTGGGGTGGAAGGTTTGCAAAGGAAATGGGGGTTTACAAAGGAATGGGCACCGTTAGATCAACAAGATCAATGGTGATGATCAATCGAGAGATGAATGGATGGGAGGATGGTGGAGGGGGAAGTGGGCCCAGAGATGACGTGGGCTATTTCATCGGGTAGCGGGTTTGTGTGGGGAATGGGTGAAATGACGAGGAGGAGGATGACCATTGGATCTAGGGCTAGGGCCTTTGATCAACGTTGAAGATCTTTCGAGGAAAAGGTGAAGTGAGTGGAGGAAAAATGAAATGGAAAGGTGGGGAGTGGAAAAGGGAGGGAAGAATTGAATGAGGGCTGTTGGATCTCGAATATCCACAGTCGAGAATGCCTTGATAAAACAACAGAGCAGGGAAGAAAGAAAAAGGAAGAGGGGGCTAGAAGGAAAGGAGCAGGAAAGGGTCCCATGGAGAAATGAAATGACCAGGAGCTGAGATAAATAGGGACTAAGGCTTAGCACTTCGATCATAGCCCTTGGTCTTATGGAGAAGAAAGGAGGAGGGCTTAAGGCCAAAGGGTGCTTAAGGCCTATTTCATATAAAAGAGAAGAATAAGGCCTAAAAGTGGGTTTTTTGGGCTTTTTAGAGCTTCCGGTAGGATAAAAAGGATAGCTTAAACCATACAAAAGGGATTTTTTATGATTTAAAGGTTTTTTTATGGGAAAATGAGGGTAAATGAGGGAATAAAGGGAATTTTTAGGGAATGAGATAAATGTTTAAGATAAGTGAAGATGAGTGAAAAATGGAGGGATTTTAGAGGAAGTTATGGAGGTGAAAAGATGGAGAAAATGGCTGAAAATAGTTTCTTTTATAACAGCAGGGCTTCTTGAGGAATTTTTGAATGAAGATTATCAATGGGATGGATTTCTTGAGGATAAAGAACACAGAGAGGCTTCAAGAAGTCACATATTTTGCATGAAATTTGTTTCTTGAAGGCTAAAGACCTGTTTAGCCATCTTTGAATATGTCAAAATCATAGATGGCTAATAGTGGCTCCATTGGGGAGGACATCTATCTTTTTAGGTGTCCAGAACCTCAGTTGTCAATCTTCTGGCTTTCAGCAGACCGGTGCCTTATCCATTGGGTAGAATTTCTTTTCTTTATGATCTTTCTCTGAAAAAGACAACTTTTATCAATTTGCAACATGTAATCTATTTTTAAAACATCATCTCTACCTACCCATTCCTACTTGCCCTAGCATTTTTTCTTTCTTTGAGTGCATTTGAACTAGCAAACTCTTTGACATTTTATTTTTTTTAAACAGAAATAAACTATCTAATCCTATCCTTATTTCTTCCAAGAGTCAAGATTAAACTGTTGAACTCTTTATTTTTCTACCTAACTATCTACCTATCAAGATTAGGCTATTTGACAGATTTTATTCTCTATTTCTAAGACAGAAAATTTAAACACAATCAAATTAGGATTAGACAGTCTGATTTTCTATGGAGGCTATGGCATTTATGTACAAGCTGCACATAGAATTTATTTGTAGAAAAAAAAAAAAAAAAAACCTGTGAAGTCTTAAGGTCTGAAAATTATGAACATCCTTCTTTCTTTCTTGGCTCAAGTTTTGATCTATTTAGAGCCATCTTTTCCTTTCTTTTCTTTGGTTCATATTTTGAGCATGTTTGAACCATTATTCTCTACTGATAAGTCAAGTCTAAAATAATCCTATCAATCAGTGCTTCTACTGACTTATCAACATAAATTTAAAGTATGTTCAGCCATGATTAGGCTAGATGACTGAAAAATATATCATTTTTTTAATCAACAGTGGCACTTAGATTTGCACACTTTCAAAAAATTCTATTTTTTGGGTATGGGGCTGTACCTCTTTTGAATCTTCCCTCTTTTCATTTTCTTTTATTGTTTTTGTATTTTCCTTTTTTCAAAACATCCTAAGACTAAAATATGCTCAATGTCTGAGCTTATTTGTGCCTATCTATCCTAATCTAAATTTACATATGATGTAATTTTATCAGGTGAACTCCTTTTTCTAGTATAGCCAATCAAGTAAGTGACTAGACAACTACCTTTTATTGCATCTCATAGGTATGTTGGTAGGCCACTCCCACTCTGTCTTCTGATGAATAGTAGCATTCCAAATTTCCTTTAAGCTCTGCCACAAACTATCCCTCGCATGATTTATTCCCTTCTTAAAATTTTCTAAGGAGACATAAAAGGGGTCCTCGAATAATAACTGGCCTAGAGGATTCGAGAAATGGATCTCATTTAGGATTACTCCCTCCTTCTCTTGAATAACCTTGGGATCATTTTGAAAAATAATCTCTTCTCCTTCTATATGAATATTTGATTTGATAGCTTCAGAATGAAATGTTATCCTGCTTTCAAGCAATCTTGGCATCCCTTGATGGAGTGAGCTGATTTATGTTTGAGAGCCATAATCCTGATGAGTAGGAGCATCCCCTGGCATCTGGTTTTCTTGAGAAGGTAGTCTAGCATCAACATGAATATTTTGTATAGCTTCTGTATGAAAAAAGGCATCAGCAAATAGGTCAGCAGTAGAACATATAGATATATCCTCTTTACATAAAAATTTGGAAGTTGGTTGCACGTTTAGGGTCTGATTATTTTCTTCTTCAGTTAAAAGGGGAGGCCTTTTCTATTTTCTTTGGATTGGGCAACAATTTCTTTCCCCTTTTTGTGGAATTTTATCTTGTGGCTGAATGTCCTCTTGTTTTTTATAAAAAGGGGCAGATGGATTGTTATTTGTTTCAACCTTTTCAAAGAGCTCTTGTGGATCCTCTCTTATTTTTTGATGAATTTCATCCTTGATCAACTCTTCTTGGCCATCTTGATGGTTACTTTGGGCAAGAAATGTATGGATCTCCTCTAACATATCCTCATGATGCCAATTTCCCAAATGTTCATTAATGCTAACAAGGTGTTGTATGAGATCTTCAGATTGATCACAAAATTTTTTAGCTAAGAATAGAGATGGATAATACCCTATATAGTGTTTGTAAAATACCTTGTGGAAATCCTTTAAAGAAAACAAGATGCTAGGCTCTAGCCATTCATACCAATTTCTTTCCTTACCTTCTAATGTTTCCATGAACATTTTCATAAGACAGTCCTCATGCCATTTAACTTTTAAACTCCATATATGTATATGAAACTTGATGAGATGTAACAAGGGGTCATCAAACTTTTCATCTTGAAAAATAGGTAGGTTTTTCATCCAATCTATTTGAGGCATTTTGTGTGGGTATCCAGGGACATGATCTTTGTTCATTGGATCATATCTCCTTTGTATCCTTGGATCCATGTTTGTAAATTAGAAATGGGTCACTGAATATTTTCAATCAGTTTAGAGTCTTTTACCAGTGGAGTCATTAGGTCTATTTAAGGTTGTGGAGTTTCCAGGTGGAATATTTGAACTCTTCTATCCACTAGCAACATGATTGGGTTTGCTCAATGCATTCCCAAGGGAGTTTACAAGGAATACTGAAGTAATAGGCCTACTGGGGCTAGTGGATTCACCAGGTGGAAATTTTTAGCTTTTCTGAAGATAAATGTTTTATGGTCCACCACCAATAATTTATTTAAAGACCAATCTGAAATGTTTTTGGGTTTTCTAAGTTTTTGTAGTTCTATGGTTGTTAAGAGTGTCATATACTTGATTCAAAACTTAGCTAAGGTGATGAAACAAACAGAGTCTACTCTATGGCTTATCAGCTGATTTATTCAAGGTTTGATAAGGGTCTCTTAGAATCCTAAGGGTTACTTAGATTGCCACTGATTCAAATAGGTCCTATCATGATCACCATTATGCTGGTAGTGCTTGAAGGAAGCTATAGTTCACTTGATGTTCTTTGATTTACTGAGGGTCTAATGAGTTTTTAACATGTATTTATGTGACTATATACTTAGAGGTCCCACCGTGATCGCCAGAATGTTGGGGTCTTGTGATTTGGATGATTAGCAAACAAATTGATAAGGCAACATATAAACCAGTCTTTAGAGCTCTAGGACCTAGCCTTCCTAGTCTCAGAGAGGGATCTCTCAATTGTTTGCAAAGATATGACTTGTTTGTTTGTAAAATGTTGATTTTAGGCTAGTTATTAAGCATGAGTTTGTTTGATTGTTAGGTGGGACATGATGATCTAGGCAGCATAGAGAGAAAAGGGAAATATCTAAGTCATTGGGAAATGGAGTCAAGTGGAAGTTGTAAGAAGATTGTAAACAGATCAGGGTTATCAGAGGGAAAATCTAACTTGGCCAGTGGATCTACAAATTTTTTCAGGTGAAATGAAATGGACATTAAAGGTTTAGAATGAAAATTAGGACTAAGGGCAATTAAGAATCCTTAATTATATGTACTTCTCAACAAAGGGACTTAAAACATCATTTGAACATGAAGAAGTATTCCATAGACTTTGCTAACCATGAATTATACAAATCACACTTCATAAAATAATAATTTCAAGACATACTTTTCAAATGAAATCTAGGAGTCAAGGAACGCTCTATTTCATCCAAATATTTCACTTTCAAGGATAAGAAAACATTCAATATTTACAAATAAATGCATTCATAGAAGAGGGAACTCCTAGATATCTTTGATTACAGCTATAAAGACCTTCAAAACAATTATTTAAGAAATAACAAAGGGTATGATCAAAACAGACCTCTCTGGCAAACTGTAAACAATGGTACTTTAAAGGGAGACTTCAGAAGTAGTTTTCATGTGGCAGCAAGTAAGCAGGGAAAACCATAAATCATTATTGAGACCAAATGTTTGAACTATTTCTAAAATAAACAAGCTTAAGGATTGAAAAGAAGTCAAACTGCTCAATAAAACCTTCAGCAGATGAAAACATAAAGGCAGTGAAGAGTAAACAGGCCTAAGGTGCTTCTAGGAGGCATTTCTTAGCCTAATATTTTTACTGTACGACAGTAAGAAATGATGAAATAGAATGGAAAATAGGAATAACACTAACATATTAGAATAATTCACCAACAACCAAGCTCAGGGATCCAATGATAGAGCTTTCTCTGTCAACAAACAGGTTAAAACATCCACAGGTTCCAGAACATCAATTTCCTTTCAAATTCAGCAGAGCTATGTATTACTTCAAAGAGTCATCAAATGCCCACCTTTATAATGAGTTCCAAATCAGTATTTATGTTGCAAATAAGGATGTGGAACTCTTCTAGGGTTCAAAAATTTATTAATGACAGAGTAAATACGTTCCTAGCCTGGAAAACCATGCAAGGCATAAGGTAGGAACATGTGTGCAACTACTTTTCTGTTAATAACTTTGTCTTGAATTTCTAAGGATACAATAGGTGAAAAGTTTGACTTTGAGGCCTATATTTATCTTTACATTAACTATCTTGACAACTTAAAATATATTCTTTTGTGTAATAACTGCTAATTTTCCCTTTGGGACAAAAAGTAGGGCACAGGTGACAGTTAGATTTTTTGGATGAATAACTGCCTCTGTTGATGTATTTGAGGCTCTTTAGGCCTAATATTTCCTTTGATTTCATGAATTAAACTTTATTTTAGGCCCGATTTGCTTTTGACCCTTTTGACTCATCACGTTGTCTTTATCCTCTAACTGATTTCTTTAACCTTTTAATCATCAATTAAGACCTTTAATCTTCATCTGTTCCTTTGATTTTTCTTGCGTATAGGTGTCTTTCTATGCGAGAGGGCTTGTGCATGAATAACCAATGCTTATGATACACTGGCCATATACAGGATTAAACCCTCTTTTTGTCCCTTTCACCTTAATTTTTTCCTTTGAGGATCATCACCCTCGGCCTGTAAATTATCCTTTTGCTGTGGGATGGATTTTATGGCTTAAAACACCATTAAACCTGCATATAAAACATAAAACGTTATAAAATCCTGCGAATTAGGCTATAACTACTTTGTAGAAGTTTAAAGGAGGTAGAAGGAGCAGTGAGGAGGAAGGAGAATTCATGGAAAGGTTTCATGGTGGAACAGTGAAGAAAACAGGTTTTGAAAATGGGTTTATGGCACGAAATGGGGATGGGTGGCTTCGGGAAAACCACGAATGGTTTTCGGACAGCGTTTAGGCGGTTAGTGGTATTCGCCCGAACAAACGCGATACCATACATTTATCGCCATGTGTCATCTATAAAACTGGTAGTTTTGCATTGATTTGGGTGGTTAAACCCCTGTTGGCAAATGTGTGTGATATCATATGTGAGTTGTTGGACCTGGGGGAGCCACATCCACGGCAGAATTTAAGTGCGATGGAGGAGAGATGCTCGGGCGGGAGACAGGTGGGCCATGGATCATGACATCGGCAGTTTTGTGATTTAGCGAATGGGTTGATCAGGAAGTTAAATGATCGGGTTAAGTGCAGACCATTAGATTACGCAGATCGACAGTTGAGGACGCGTCGGAGCATCGCCATTGGGGTGGAAGGTTTGCAAAGGAAATGGGGGTTTACAAAGGAATGGGCACCGTTAGATCAACAAGATCAATGGTGATGATCAATCAGGAGATGAATGGATGGGAATATGGTGGAGGGGGAAGTGGGCCTGGAGATGACGTGGGCTATTTCGTTGGGTAGTGGGTTTGTGTGGGGAATGGGTGAAATGATGGGGAGGAGGATGACCATTGGATCTAGGCCTAGGTCCTTTGATCAACAGTGAAGATATTTCTAGGAAAAGGTGAAGTGAGCAGAGGAAAAATGAAATGGAAAGGTGGGGAGTGGAAAAGGGAGGGCAGAGTTGAATGAGGGTCAATGGATCTCGAAGATCCACGGTCGAGAATGCCCCAATAAAACAACAGAGTAGGGAAGAAAGAAAAAGGAATAGGGGGCTAGAAGGAAAGGAGCAGAAAAGGGTCCCATGGAGAAAGGAAAGGAACGGGAGCTGAGATAAAAAGGGACCAAGGCTTAGCACTTCGGTCATAGGCCTTGGTCTTATGGAGAAGAAAGGAGGAGGGCTTAAGGCCAAAGGGAACTTAAGGACTGCTTCATATAAAAGAGTGGAATAAGGCCTAAAAGTGGGTTTTTTGGGGCTTTTTAGAGCTTTTGGTAGGATAAAAACGATAGCTTAAACCATACAAAATCGATTTTTTATGATTTAAATGGTTTTTATGGGAAAATGAGGGTAAATGAGGGAATAAAGGGAATTTTTAGGGAATGAGATGAATGTTTAGGATAAGTGAAGATGAGTGAAAAATGGAGGGATTTTGGAGGAAATTATGAAGGTGAAAAGATGGAGAAAATGGCTGAAAATAGTTTCTTTTATAACAACAGGGCTTCTTGAGGAATTTTTGAATGAATATTATCAATGAAATGGATTTCTTGAGGATAAATAACACAGAGAGGCTTCAAGAAGTCACAGATTTTTCATGAAATTTGTTTCTTGAAGGCTAAAGACCTGTTTAGCCATATTTGAATATGTCAAAATCATAGATGGCTAATAGGAAGTTTTCTAGTGTAAATTTACACTGCGCTATGCATTTAGGTAGGTGCTACCCATTTTCCCAGAATAACCAGGCAGACCCAGAAAAGGACGTGCAAGCGTTGCGCCCAGGAAGCCAGGAAGCTCGACGCACAAAGGAGTGTGTAGGCGCTGTGCCCAGGAGGCCCGACAGGTAGAGAACCCATTTAGGCACTACGCCCAGGAGACCCAACAGACCAAAAAAGTGTTCAGACACTGCGCCTAGGGAGTGCGACACCCAGGAACACGTGCAGGTGCTACGCGTTGGGCAGAAGGGACCCGACTATGCGTGTAGGCATGACGCCTTCACCAGAAACCCTTCCTCCACCTGCAAATTGCCAAAAAATAATAAAAGGAATCCTCCAAGTTGCATCCAAGGATGTTGAAAGACATTTAAAGTTAGCAAGTGGATGTTTAGGCTTGTCCTCCAATGAATTTATGATGATTCAATGTTAAAGGAAAATTGGCAAAACCTTAAGGACTAGAAACCCTAATTCCTCATGCTAAAAGCCCTATTTCCAACTGCATCATCTACAAACAGGAATTTATTAGTCTAGTAGGGTATGAAGTAGGGTAACTACAGTGATTTCAATTTAACCATTCATCAAGGCTTAAATGGCTCAGTCTGTAATATCCCACAATGGGAAAACTCAGCAATACATGCTAAACTAACGCATTTTTCAGAGATGTATGCAATGAAAGTTAAATGAATCTCATGGATCCCTTAGATATGATATTATAATGACTATATATGAAAGGAAATTAGAAACAAATCACTATTGCATAGTTAAACAAGCCTCCCATGCCATAAATAGCTCAAAATCAAGCAAAAATAGGGATTGCCACCATGTGTGAAAGCTGGAATACCATGAGAATGTTATTTTATTACCTCTGAAATAGAATTAGGTTGTAAAACATATCTAGAGAAAGTATGTGGACAAAAATTTATATATATAACAGATCCATGCACTATACAAGCTCTTTTATCAATCCCCCTTGGGGTTTTCAGCAATACACCTAGTACAAAGTGTAGATATGAGATCTAAGACTGCAAATATATGGAAATATTCAGATCTAGAAAGTGGATATGATATGATATAAAAAATAAACTAATCTCCTCCAACAGCTCTCCAAAGTGAAGGGAAGATCCCCAACAGTCAAAAAATCAGCTCTCCAAAAGGTGCACTAAATCACCCTGCAACAACTTCTTCAGAAATAATGCAGATCTGGACACCTTCTATGTTGTAGGGGACAAAATAATGTTGCCTTGTAGCCAAGGTATGAAAATATAGCTCAAATAATTCAATACTATCCTCCCAATGGATTAGAACCCTTCTCCACTGAAAATAAGTATTGAGATGGCCTAGATCTGAAGATCTAGCCTCCACTTGCTGTAGCTTACTGAAACATGAAAATCCTCAACAAGATATACGAATTCAAAGGAAGATGAAGCTAGGCCTCAAGCCAGATAGTGGACAGTATAGTGCAAGTCTCTCCCAAGAGCTCCTCAAGGAAAGAGAAGGAATTCATAAACATGAATACCTTGTGCTAAACAACACTCTATCTCAACTAAATAGCCAAAGAAAGAAAATATGTCTAAACATACCATATGATCATAAAATCATAATCATAAGCTAACCCCATATGGTTTCCATACTCCTCCTTATAAACAATGTGAGCCTTCTCACCTTGGGTCCCACTCATTAGCGTTTCCATCTTCATGCAATGATTCTCCCTCCAAAATTACACTGTCTCAATTAGTCTTACTCATCTTTTTACAACGCTGTTTGATTTAGTTAATATTGACTGGATCAATCTTGACTAGATCAACCTTGACTGGATCTCCATGTAAAGTCTTATTCCACACTCAATGTGGCTTTATTCTATCTATCTAAACATATCTATATCCCCACTGAGTTATCTTCATTAATGTTCCACATCCTCCATCTTAGCTTAGTTGACTTGGTCAAAATTGACTTTGTCTACATGCATTAAGCCTTTTTCACACATGAAGGTGCTTTTATCCAAATGTGAATATGATCCTTTCCCTTTTAAGAAGGTTTTTATTGCTGCTAGAAATATTTATGGGTCTCCCTACCCATTTATTCATCTAACTATGTGTTTGGAGAAAAATTAATATTCCTAATAGCTGCATACTAATGTAGGATACAGTCCTCCCCTCCCAAATGTTGCTTGTCCTCAAGCAACTGCAAGGATAGAACTGAAGAGCCTCCCCTCTTCCCCTTGTAGCATCATCAAGTGATAAGTTCCTCCAAAGAACAAGATGCCTTCTCAACAATATGTCCTCAAGTTGTTCCTCCCATGTGTAAAAGTATGCCTTTTGTGAAAATTCCAAATGGATCTCAACATGAAAAAGTGGGACATACATGGAAACAACAATATGTGGTCTAGAGCCCTTCTTGAGGCATGGAATCATAAATATATTGGGAATCATCATCTCCATGTGAAGCCTCCATCCCCAAGCTATCATCCATAAAAAGTCAGTCACCCTCCAACATGGCAACTCATGAAACATCTCCTCCACCTTAGGCACCTGTAGAGAAGGTGGGCTACATGGCTGAATATGTGGGACTAAAATTTCCATCCCACGCTGCTTCTTTCTCAACTTATGATATGTATGGGGCTGCTACTGATCTTGGGCTGAAATATCACGGCTTCCAAGAATGATCCAAGTCACCCCATCAATCAAAACATCCATAAGTGCCTCTCCCAAGAACTCAAGTTCTCCAAATGGCTCCTCCCACATGAAGACAAGAGGTGTAGTGTAGCAATCATGGTTTGCCCATTGTTTCTCCTGAAACATGAAACATATGAATTATGGAGAATCATACTCCCAATGGGCATCTCCAACTCTTGTGCCACTCTCCCCACAAGGCTTACCATAAACATAAGATCGTCATCAATATATGGATGCATAAACAAATGAAATCAAGTTTCCATATGACAACCGGGAGGTGGATCATAGTTCCATTCATGGAACTAGCGCAGTGCATCTCTTGCCTACCTCAAAAAAAAGTGTAACAAGTGTCTTTTTAGCCACTTGTTTGCTACCAAAGTCATCCTACAAGATGGAATCATGAAAGTACTACTTGGTGCCAATGGTGAAAACCAAAAATCATGTGGCATCCTCAACAAACCACAAATATAATGGCCAACATCAATGCTGCAAATGGCCTCAAGTACATCACAATACAAAATACAAGAAGGAAAGGCCCTCCTTGGTACAAAATGTTGATCATAAAAAATAAAGGAGTACAAATCATAAAGAATAAATATACATCCTCTATTATGTACTTTGGTCATTGAGTTGAAATGACTCAATTGAAAGTTCTCCCTCACTCCAAATCAATAGGGAAGTGGTTGTGACAACCTCTCCATCATCATCCAGGCTATGCATCTATCCATATGCTGATATACATCCTTTTGGATGTGCTCCCAAGTGAACTCCTCCATCAAGGAATGATATGCATCAAAGTTCATGGAAAGAAAGCCCATAAGTTCTGCATGTAGATCTATCTTCTTATGCTTGAAAATCCAAGACAAGAAGATCATATCAAGGTAATAGATGTCTCCATCCATCACTCGATCACTCTCATCTCCTACATGCCTCCCTAGTGCATCATATGTGAAGTGATCCTGGGAAAACTCCATCAAACAACCCAAGCTCCTAAGTGACAGCGTTGTTGGCCTTTGTAATAAGGCTCCCATCATCTCATAGCTCCATCCTTTGACATCCCACATGTCAAAGTCATCATAAAAAATAATGCTGCTATATGTGAGAGATCCCTCCCAAAGTAGAAGCACCTTCTCATCTTCCAATGTTAAAGAGTGTCCCCTTTGCACCATGATAGTGACATCTCCTACTCCTGCAACATCATGCAAAGTATGGGATAAGATCAGCCCATACTCTCTCAATAACAACCAAAGCAACAACAGCTCTAGTTGCCTCCCCACACCATCATCATATAAATCATGGAGCAACGACATAATAGTTGATATGAAAGGTATCACATCACCCCAATACATCAAAAATCCTTGCTGCCATATGATGTAAGTGTAATGCCAAAATCCATCCACCCACATACCCTTTGAAGAAGGATCTGTATCATGATGGCCAAACTCTTTCAAGAGTAGCCAACACAGTCTTGCATCCTGCTGTCAGGTGTCATTGATATACAAGTGGTTTCTAAACCTCTTGCTCATCAACATCACCCATCCAACCCATGGTGAGTGTCTATCATCATGTCCAAAAGTGGCACTCCTCCAATGGAGAATACCATCCTCCCAAATCAGATTTCTGTCTTTGCATTTCATGGGATATTGAAATTCAATCTCCTTAATGACCAAATTGATCCCATAAGAATCCAAATAAGTGGTAGGAAAAAGACTCCCATCATGTTGTGTAGGGCTCATCAAGGAGTATCTAACACAAACATGAGAGATGTTATCCATCCTCAGATGTCCTCCATCATCTATCTGCTCCCCCTTTGTTATATATATAGGAAGGTCATTGGAATATTCCAACAATGGTTGGAACCCTGACTCATCACTGCTACTAAATGACAGCGTTGTTGATCTCCATGATGGTGAAACTTCTTCCTCAAGATCAGATCCAATGTTGAACACATATTTTTGCAATGTATTGTTCAAGACAATACTCATACCATCCTCAAAGAAACTACATTCCAACCTCAAGGGTTGTGTGTAGCTCAACAATGATACATTAGGATGACTGTTTGTCTCTTCCCTGAATGAATCAAGGCTACTCAGTGCAGTGAAAGTTTGTTCCTTCAAATCAGCAATATATTTTGACCCTTGGTCATGCAATGGTACATCCCCATCATCCTCCATATTATGTATTGAAAAAACAGGAAATGGAAACATGTGCATACCTTGGTACAACTTGGGAACATCTTGTACTGCTACAGGGGTTCCTCCTTCTGGTGTGATGGCTTCTACAACTGCTGATGATGATGGCTGCTATTCTATGGCTTCATCAGCATTGGTACAAGTCTCTTTTTCTTCATGCATCTCCAAAATGGTGCATGGAACTCTAGATATCAAGAGATCAAGATTTCCTTGCAAATGTGCAAGTGGTCTTTCTCTTGAAACAAGTGCTCTTGCAGTAAATGGTGGTGAAGGATTCTTCCCCTCGGATTTCTTCTTATTAAACTTCTTAATCAACCTTTGAGTAAAATCTGCATATGCAATCACTCTTACATGACTCAAATGGTTGAACCACCAATTGTTAACTTCACCTTCAAGGTGTGGCGCTCCAATCTCAACAACTTCCTTCTCTACTACTGGATGTAGTAGGAAAAATTCATCCAACTTCTTCCCCAAGCCCTTGTTGTCCATGAGGATGACTCATAAAAAGTAGACAATAGAAATATATTTCCCTTGATTCTTCTATTGTTGCAAGTTATCCTTTGTTCTTTGAGCTGAATGAACTGTGGGATAGTTAGATTCTCCTTGATAGCCCTAGGTTGAGACTTATATTCTGCAAGATATCACTTAGAATTTCATGATCTAAGTTTCCTCCATCTCTATGCCTCTGATATTCAAAAGAAAAGGCCATAGAATGTTTCTTTGGTGCTCTATGAAATACTGGATCTTCTTTTTGCTGATAGGAAGTACATGGACCTTCTGCATATTGAAACCCTAACGTGGTTTCACTTCTTTCCTTCCTTCTTCTATGCTTTACCTCCTGAGTGAGGTCCTTCTTAGATCTGAAAAGAGATGAGATGAAACTAATTCCTCCCATAATTCTAATCTATTTCTTCTTCTAATAGAATCTTGGCTTGAAACTCATAGGCTGAGCCAAGGATCATGATCTGATACCACTATAATATCCCACAATGGGAAAACCCAGCAATACATGCTAAAATAATGCATTTTTCAGAAACATATGCAATGAAAATTGAATGCATCTCATGGATACCTTAGATCTGATATTATAATGACTATATTTGAAAGGAAATCAGAAACAAATCACTATTGCATATTTAAATAGGCCCCCCATGCCATAAATAGCTAAAAATCATGCAAAAATAGGGACTGCCACCATGTGTAAAAGATGGAATACCATGACAGCGTTATTTTATTACCTTTGCAATAGAAGTAGGTTTTACAAAAGATCTAGAGCAAGTATTTGGACAAAACGTTAGATCTATAGAAGATCCATGCACTATACAAGCTCTTTTATCAATCCCCCTTGCAGTTTTCAGCAATACACCCAGTACAAAGTGTAGATCTGAGATCTAAGACTGCAGATCTATGGAAATATTCAGATCTGGAAAGTGGATCTGATTTGATATAAAAAATAAATTGATCTCCTCCAACAAATCTCCAAAGTGAAGGGCAGAACCCCAACACTCAAAACATTAGCTCTCCAAATGGTGCACTGAATCACCCTGCAGCAATTTCTTCAGAAATAACATAGATCTGGAATCCTTCTGCACTATAGGGGACAAAATAATGTTGGCCTATAGCCAAGTTATGAAAATGTAGCTCAAAATATTCAATAGTATCCTCCCAATGGATTAGAACCCTTCTCCACTGAAAATAAGTATTGAAATGTCCTAGATCTAAAGATCTAGCCTCCACTTGTTGCAGCTTAATGAAACATGAAAATCCTCAATAGGATTTTCACTGTCAAAGGAAGATGAAGCTTGGCCTCAAGCAAGATAGTGGACAATATTGTGCAAGACTCTCCCAAGAGCTCCTCAAGGAAAGAGAAGGAATTCCTAAATAGGAAGACCTTGTGCTAAACAACATTCTATCTTAGCTAAACAGTTGGAGAAAGAAAACATGTCTAAACAGACCATATAATAATAAAATCATAATCATAAGCTAACCCCATATGGCTGCCATCCTCCTCCTTATAAACAATGTGAGCCTTCTCACCTTGGCTCCCACTCATTAGGGTTTCCATCTTGATGCAATGATTCTCCCTCAAAAATTACGCTATCTCCATTAGTCTTGCTCATCTTTTTACAACGCTATTTGATTTAGTCAATCTTGACTAGATCAAACTTGTGTAATATTCCTACTTAGCCTAATCTAAGAGGAATATACATTTTTGTTTTACTTTCTGTTGTATGAATAATTGAATAAAGGAGGACATGTAAAACTCCTAAAAAGACTGAATAAATAAATGCCCATGTGAACACGGATAAATCAGGGCCATGTAAATAAATCACTTGTAGGTGTGAAAGGGGTTTAAGCTATGAGACTAGGTCAACCTTGACCAACTCTACAACGTTGTCTAGATTCAATGTATCTCATAAAGGGACAGTGCAGTTCTAGAAGGAGGCCCCTCATGTGAAAGGAGCTAACTCATCAAGGTGGTTTAGGGTTTGCAAAGGCTTTCATATTAGAAAAGGAAGGGGGAGGCAAGAAGAGAAGGTTTTTGATTGATTATATTTCTCAGTATCTTGTATGCTTAGAAAAATACTATTCTCTACTGTTTAGTGGAGGATTGTGCTGCTTAGCACTTGGAGAGTCTATGCAGAGATTTCACCTCTTCCATTGAGGATTCTTGGAGGAGTATTTGTTGATTTGATCCACTATTAGGCTTTGGGCCAAGCTCTACTTCCAACTGCAACACAGATTCACTAAGGGTTTTCTTTCTTTTGTAGGCCGCAACAAGTGGGACTCTAGATCTGCAGAGATCTAGCTTGTATTGGAGCCTCTTCTCATGGAGTGTGTCTTTTAACCTCCTGGAAGAGTGCATCCACAGTTTGAGCTTCATATTTTTATCTTGGAATCAAGCCATCATTTATATTCAAGCCACAACATATTTTTCATTGAGAAACTGCGTTATTTTCATTAGAGGTTCTGCAGGGTGTTTTGATCCCATTTTTGATGAGAGATCTCTGGTGCTGGGATTTGCCTTTCACTTTGGTGATCCATGGATTAGCTTGATGATCCATGTTCTATTTATATCTAATCTATTTTAATGTAAATTTATCTTCAAAAATTTATGAATTATTTTGCAGATCTACAACTTAAAACTCAGATCTACTCTTTGTAATGCATGATTTGGTCAAAACCCCAAGGGGATCTTGTAAATAAGACTATCTAGTTTCCATATCTGAAATGGATCCGATGTTTTGTCCACAAATATTTCCTAGATCTAAGTTTTAATATTCAACTACTGTAACTCCTCAAAATAACGTTTTTAAGCCATTTCTGCAGTTTATATATGTGTTGCAGCCTCTTTTCTGAAGATTTCGTGCTCTATTGTCTCATGTATTCTATTGTATATTGAAAGAGCTTCATTGTAATTCTGATTTTCTACTGTATATTCATAATTTAATAATATGTTATGGCCTCCTTCTCCTACTTTCAAATACTGTGTTATTTCTGAAGCAGTTTGTTGTGCATATCTGCAGCCCCTCTTGTATGGTGTTTTTCAGCTAGACTAGGTGGTGGGAGATTTGTTTACCACACCTAGTTTGATTTTTTTTTCTCCCCTTTTGGATCTAGACATCAGATCTGCTGATCTAATGGATCCAAGGGTTGTAAACTCATTTATTTGCATCAATATCCCAGGAGTGCGTTATTTCAATAGGCCTGATGTGTTGTTCCAGATTTGGAATATTACACCTTGACTGGATCTCCATACAAAGTCTTATTCCACACTCAATGTGGCTTTATTCTATCTATATAAATAGATCTATATTCCCACTAAGTTATCTTCATTAATGTTCCACATCCTTCATCTTAGCTTAGTTGACTTAGTCAAACTTGACTTTGTCTACATGAATTAAGCCTTGTTCACAATAAAGGTGTTTTTATCTAGCTGTGAATAAGATCCTTTCCCTTTTAAGAAGCTTTTATTTGCTTATAGAAAGGTTTTTGGGTATTCCTACCCATTTATTAATCTAACTATGTGTTTGGAGCAAAATTAATATTCCTAATAGCTGCATGCTAATGTAGGAATATTACAGTCCTCCCCTCCCAAATGTTGCTTGTCCTCAAGCAACTGCAAGGATAGAATTGAAGAGCCTCCCCTCTTCCCTTTGTAGCATCACCAAGTGATAAGTTCCTCTAGAGAACAAGATGCCTTCTCAATAATATTTCCTCAAGTTGTTCCTCCCATGTGTAAAAGTATGCCTTTGGTGAAAATTCCAAATGGCTCTCAACATGAAAAAGTGGGACACACATGGAAACGACAATATGTGGTCTAGAGGCCTTCTTGAGGCATGGAATAAAAAATATATTGGGAATCATAATATCCATGTGAAGCCTCCATCCCCAAGCTATCATACATAAAAATTGAGTCACCCTCCAACATGGCAACTCATGAAACATATCCTCCACCTTAGGCTCCTACAAAGAAGGTGGGTTGCATGGCTGAATATGTGGGAAGAAAATTTCCATCCCACGCTACTCCTTTCTCCACTTATGATATGTATGGGGTTGCTGCTGATCTTGGGCTGAAGTATCACAGCCTCCAAGAATGATCCAAGTCACCCCATAAATCAAAACATCCATGAAGTGCCTCTCCCAAGAACTCATTTTCTCCAAATGGCTCCTCCCACATGAAGACAAGAGGTGTAGTGTAGCAATCATGGTTTTCCCATTGTTTCTCCTGAAACATGCAACATATGAAGTAAGGAGAATCATACTCCCAATGGGAACCTCCAACTCTTGTGCCACTCTCACCACAAGGCTTCCCATAAACATAATATCATCATCAATATATGGAAGAATAAACAAATGAAAGAAAGTTGCCAAATGACAACCGAGACATGGATCATAGTTCCATTCATGGAACCAGTGTAGTTCATCCCTTGACTACCTCAAAAAAAAGTGTAAAAAGTGTCTTTTCAGTCACTTGTTCACTGCCACAATCATCCTATAAGATGGAATCATGAAAGTACAACTTGGTGCCAATGGTGCACACCAAAAATCATGTGGCATCCTCCACAAACCACAAATATAATGGCCAACATCAATGCTGAAAATGGCCTCAAGTACATCAAAATATAAAATACAAGAAGGAAAGACCCTCCTTGGCACAATATGCTGATCATAAAAAATAAAGGAGTAAAAATCATAAAGCATAAATATACATCCTCTATTATGTACTTTGGTCATTGGGCTGAGATGGCTCAATTGAAAGTTCTCCCTCACTCCAAATGAGTAGGGAAGTGGTTGTAACAACCTCTCCATCATCATCCGGGCTATGCATCTCTCCATATGCTGATATACATCTTGTTGGATGCCCTCCCAAGTGAACTCCTCCATCAAGGAATGATATGCATCAAAGTACATGGAAAGAAAGCCCACAAGTGTTGCATGTATATCTCTCTTCTTATGCTTGAAAATCCAAGTCAAAAAGATCATATCAAGGTAATAGATGTCTCCATCCACCACTCCATTACTGTCATCTCCTACATGCCTCCCTAGTGCATCATATGTGAAGTGATCCTGGGAACACTCCATCAAACAAACCAGGCTCTTAAGTGACAACGCTGTTGGCCTTTGTAATAAGGCTCCTGTCATCTCATAGCTCCATCCTTTGACATCCCACATGTCAAAGTCATCATCAAACATAATGCTGCTATATGTGAGAGATCCCTCCCAAAGTGGAAGCACCTCCTCATCTTCCAAAGTTAAAGAGTAGCCCCTTTGCACCATGATAGTGCCATCTCCTACTCCTGCAACATCATGCAAAGTATGGGATAAGATCAACCCATACATTCTCAATAACAACCAAAGCAACAATAGCTCTGGTTGCCTTGCCACACCATCATTATATAAATCATGGAGAAAAAACATCATATTTGATATGAAAGGTATCACATCACCCCAATACATCAAAACTCCTTGTTGCCATATGATGTAAGTGTCATGCCAAAATCCATCCACCCACATACCCTTTGAAGAAGGATATGTATCATGATGGCCAAACTCTTTAAAGAGTAGCCAACGCAGTCTTTCATCCTGCTATCCAGTTTCATAGATCTACAAGTGGTTTCTCAACCTCTTGCTCATCAACATCACCCATCCAACCCATGGTGAGTTTCTATCATCATGTCCAAAAGTGGCACTCCTCCAATGGAGAATACGATCCTCCAAAATCAGATTTTTGTCTTTGCATTTCATGGGATATTGAAATGAAATCTCCTCAATGACCAAGTTTATCCCATAAGGATCCAAATAGGTGGTAGGAAAAAACCTCCCATCATGATGTGTAGGGCTCATCACGGAGTATCCATCACAAACATGAGATACGTTATCCATCCTAA
This sequence comes from Pinus albicaulis, assembly GCA_034641835.2. Lineage (NCBI taxonomy): Eukaryota > Viridiplantae > Streptophyta > Pinopsida > Pinales > Pinaceae > Pinus > Pinus albicaulis. Next base: position 1,428,043,015 of record CM076575.1, read on the forward strand.
GATGTCCTCCATCATCTATCTTCTCCCTCTTTGTTATATATATAGGAAGGTCATTGGAATGTTCCAAAAATGGTTGGGCCCCCAACTCATCACTGCTACTAAATGATTACGTTGTTTATCTACATGATGGTGCAACTGCTGCCTCAAGATCAGATCAATTGCTGAACACATATTTTTTCAATGTATTGTTCAAGATAATACTCATCCCATCCTCCAAGGAACTACATTCCAACCTCAAGGGTTGTGTGCAGCTCAACAATGATACATTAGGATGACTGTTTGTCTCTTCCTTGAATGAATCAAGGCTGCTCAGTGTAGTGAAAGTTTGCTGCTCCAAATCAGCAATATATTTTGACCCTTGCTCATGCAATGGTACATCCCCATCATCCTCCATATGATGTATTGAAATAACAGGAAATGGAAACATGTGCATACATTGGTACAACTTGGGAACATCTTGTACTGCTACAAGGGTTTCTCCTTCTAGTGTGATGGCTTATCCAACTGCTGATGATGATGGCTGCTCTTCTATGGCTTCATCAGTGCTAGTACAAGTCTCCTCTTCTTCATGCATCTCCAAAATGGTGCATGGGACTCTAGATATCAAGAGATCAAGATCATCTTTCAAAGGTGCAAGTGGCCTTTCTCCTAAAACAAGTGCTCCTGCAGTAAATGGTGGTGAAGGCTTCTTCCCCTATTATTTCTTCTTGTCAAAATTCTTGATCAACCTTTGAGTAAAATATGCATATGCAGTCACTCTTGCATGAATCAAATGGCTGAACCACCAATTGTTAGCTTCACCTTCAATGTAGGGTGTTGCAATCTCAACAACTTCCTTCTCTACTATTGGATGTAGCAGGAAAAATTCATCCAACTTCTTTCCCCAAGCCCTCGCTGTGCATGAGGATGACCCATCAAAAGTAGACAATAGAAATATGTTGCCCTTCATTCTTCTATTGCTCCAAGTTCTCCTTTCTTATTTGAGTTGAATGAACTGTGGGAGAGTTAGATTATCCTTGATAGCTCTCGGTTGAGACTTATATTCTGAAAGATATTCACTTAGAATCTCATGATCTAAGTTTCCTCCATCTCTATGCCTCTGATATCCAAAATAAAAGGCCATAGAATGTTTCTTTGGAGCCCTATGCAATACTGAATCTTCTTTTTTCTGATAGGAAGTACATGGACCTTCCTCATCTTGAAACCCTAACGTGGTTTCACTTATTTCCTTCCTTCTTATATGCTTTACCTCCTGGGTGAGGTCCTTCATAGATCTGAAAATAGATGAGATGAAAATAATTCCTCCCATCATTCTAATCTATTTCTTCTTCTTAATGCATCTTGTCTTGAAACTAACAGGCTGAGCCAAAGATCATGCTCTGATACCATTGTAATATCCCACAATGGGAAAACTCAGAAATACATGATAAAATAACACATTTTTCAAAAATTTATGAAATGAAAGTTAAATGCAGCTCATGGATCCCTTATATCTGATATTATAATGACTATATATAAAATTAAATCAGAAACAAATCACTATTGCATAGTTAAACATGCCTGCCATGCCATAAATAGCTCAAAATCATGCAAAAAGAGGGACTGCCACTATGTGTGAAAGCTAGAATACCATGACAATGCTATTTTATTACCTTTGAAATAGCAGTAGGTTTTACAACAGATATAGAAAAATTATGTGGAAAAAAATTTAGATCTATAGCAGATCCATGCACTATACAAGCTCTTTTATCAATCCCCCTTGGGGTTTTCAGCAATACACCCAGTACAAAGTGTAGATCTGAGTTCTAAGACTACAGATCTATGGAAATATTCAGGTTTGGAAACTGGATCTGATGTTATATAAAAAATAAATTTATCTCCTCCAACCGATCTCCAAAGTGAAGGGCAAATCCCCAACACTCGGAAAATCAGCTCTCCAAATGGTGCACTGAATCACCCTGCAGCAGCGTCTTCAAAAAAAACACAGATCTAGACTCCTCCTGCACTGTAAGGGAAAAAATAGTGTTGGCCTGTAGCCAAGGTATGAATATATAGCTCAAAGCCTTCAATATTATCCTCCCAATGGATTAGAACCCTTGTCCAATGAAAATAAGTATTGAGATGGCCTAGATCTGAAGATCTAGCCTCCACTTGCTGCAGCTTACTGAAACATGCAAATCCTTGACAGGCTCTATGCTTTCAAAGGAACATGAAGCTTGGCCTCAAGCCAGATAATGGAAAATATGGTGCAATACTCTCCCAAGTGTTCCTCAAGGAAAAAGAAGGAATTCCTAAACAGGAAGACCTTGTGCTAAACAACACTTTATCTCATCTAAACAGCTGGAGAAAGAAAATATGTCTAAATGGACCATATAATCATAAAATAATAATCATAAGCTAACCCCATATGGCTGCCATCCTCCTAATTATAAACAAAATTAGCCTTCTCACCTTGGGTCCCACTCATTATGGTTTCCATCTTCATGCAATGATTCTCCCTCCAAAATTATGCTGTCTCCATTAGTCTTACTCATCTTTTTACAGTGCTGTTTGATTTAGTCAATCTTGACTGGATCAACCTTGATTGGATCTCCATGCAAAGTATTCTTCCACACTCAATGTGGCTTTATTATATATATCTAAATAGATCTATATCCCATTGAGTTATCTTCATTAATGTTCCACATCCTCCCTCTTAGCTTAGTTGACTTGGTCAAACTTGAATTTTTCTACATGCTTTAAGCCTTGTTCACACATGAAGGTGTTTTTATCCAGCTGTGAATATGATCCTTTCCCTTTTAAGAATTTTTTTATTTCTGCTAGAAATATTTATGGGTCTCCCTACCCATTTATTCATCTAACTATGTGTTTGGAGAAAAATTAATATTCATAATAGCTGCATGCTAATGTAGGAATATTACACAGTCATACACTTACACCTTCCTATCAATCACTTGAAAAGGCTGCCTTACACCATCATCCCAAATCAATCCTCATATCAAGTTTCACAAACAGAGCTAGCATTTGTTTGAAGGCAGTAGAAATCAAAATGTTAGGAGAAGAATGAAATGTGAGTAGTGAGGAAGGCCAAGTGCCTAGGAGGCAGAAACATAGAGGTGGGAAGGTTAATAGATTTTAAACCCAAGACACTATGGAGCTTAATGCCTCTCCTATGATTATCATCTGTTTCCAAAATGTAGGGTGCTTTCAGTTTTGTGAAAAATTCCAATAGGTGCAAAGTCACCTGAGCTCACTAGGTTGTTTTTCCTCAACTTACACAATAAACAAGTGAATCTTGTAGGGTTAGAATTTGAGCTATCATCATATGCCATTTACCATGCTACAGGCATACCCAATGTTAGTGAAAAGTGGTTCAAAAGAGCAAAGTTAGACGTAAGCTGCTATGAGACATTTCTCAAACCTAGGTACAAAGAAGGCTGCAAATCTATTTTCCCTTTTTTACACCTACTGGAGAGGTATAGACCCTTGATGAGGGTCATCATGAAATATTTTACATGTGAGGGGAGAGACCTTAGGCTCTATTCCTACCATATCAAACTAATCCTAGCAAATGCAGAGTTTGTTCCATCACTCCTTGATCAAGATGGTTGTGCTACATTAGTTGGAGCAAAAGGGCATACCATGGGAGGTGTTCATTACTCATGAGGTCTTCACAAACCCATATCTCCATCATCATCATCAAAATTTTCCCTCATCATCCCATCCTCCTTCCTCACCCTCTCCTAATGCATCAGCCAAAGAAGAAAGTGACCATGATGAGCAATCAAGTACTAGTGAAGGAGAGAGAAAATATGAATTAAGAAATGATGAATAAGAAGACAATAAAGAGGAAGAAAATGAAGTAGGGAGTAGTGATGTTATCACGGAAGAAAAAAATGATGATAAGGGCAATGATGATGTTGAAGATGATAAAGTAGAAGAAAGTCTAGACACCGATGAAGCAAGCATGAGTAATAAAGGAGATATTCATGAAAACAATGAGCTTCACAGTGATGATGATGATGTGTAATATTCCTAAATCAGCATGCAGCTAATAGGAATATTAATTTATTTTTTTTATCTAGTTGAATGAATAAGTGGGCAAGGAGGCTCATAAGTTGCTTAAGTATGAATAAAAATCCCTCATAGTGTGAAAAGGGATCAGGAAATAACCAGATCAAGAATCCACATGTGTGAACAAGGTCTAAACTATGTGGAAAAGGTCAAGTTTCACCAATTCAACATTATTTATTCTCAAAGAGTGGATCCTAAATAAAGCCAGCTCAATGTGAGCAGAGATCAATCTAGCTAGTCAAAATGAAGGCACCTTGAGTGTGAAAAGGGACAGGGCATGAAGATTTAGTCAAGGTTGACTAAATCAAACAGCGCTGTAAAAGGATGAGAAAGGTACATGGAGACAGCGTAAATATGGTGGAGGAGCCTTTGCATGGAAGCAACCTCATAGTGGTTGGGACCCTTGGTGAGGAGGCTCATCAATTATATAATGGAGGAGATGGCAAGAATATGGATATACTGGAGATTGTATTTTTATGTGGTCTGCTTAGAATTCCTGCATGTTTTTCTATTTAGCTAAGTTGCTACACTACTTAGTGCAAGGGTTTTTCCGGGTGGGGATTCCCTACTCCTTCTTGGAGATCTTCTCTAAGAAATCTAAGAGGAGACTTATGATCTAAATTTTCCACTACCTGGTGTTGGGCCAAGCACTTACCTTCAGAAAAAACACAGTCCCTTCAGAAAACTGCATTATTTCTTAAGGTGTGCAGTGGGAGGGGTCAAAACCCCATTTTAAGGAGCTAGTTTCCCAAGAGGAGGATCAACCTTTCTTTGGGAAAGCTCGAGGAAGAATATATAGAAATTTATTTGCATGTTAAGAAATTTTTATGTAGAGCCTCAACTACATAGTGAGATTCAACCACAGATCTGCAACAACTCTTTCATGTATATCATTTCTGTCAAGAAACCCTTGCCGGGTCTTCTTGGATCTATATAAAAGAGATTAGATCTCTATTTTTATGCCTCGTTGAGTAATATAATAAGAAGTTATGATTTATTTCTATATTTTCTGAGTTTTTCCTCCATTATAATATGCATTTCCTTATGCAACAATTTCTTTGTGTTGTAGTCTTGGGGTTTTGTCAATTTTATGTTGTTTTAAGCATGGGAAGCCTGTTTAACTAGGCTAGAGGCATTTGTTTCAGAAAATATTTTGCATGTATGTCCTATGTTGCCTATTCTAAGGGAGACAACCATTATTTTTCACTTTTATAACTCAATCTTCAGAAAATAACGTTTTTGAGAAAAAATTGTTGTTTTTCCCCACTTGGTGAATTGTATAAAGGCATAGTTTGTTGCTGTGATTGTTCTATGATGGATATGTGTTCAAATACACTACATGATTTGGTTACTTTCTGATCTCCAAATTTGGAATACCTTAAGGTATTCTTATTGTTTTAGAAAATCCCAGTTTTGGGATATTACAGTGGTATCAAAGCTCCAATCTTGGCTCAGCCTGTGTTCTTCATTATGGAGTCTTCTCATGGGGAGGAGAAGGTCTGCAAGAGAGATAAAAAAAAATCCTTGTTTTCTGGAGAGAAGAGGTTCTCAAGACTTCTCTTTCCAAATATACAAGGCAGCAACAAGGGCATCAAAGAAATGAGGAGGGAAAGACATGAAGATCCTTCAACAAGATTTATACAAGAGGAAGGTTCTAAGTCCTCACCTTATGGATATGGGCACTCAGCCATATCATCAGATCTACCATGTTCTATCAGCAATTTCTTCATGAAGAGGAAGAATGGATATGTGCCAAAGAGAGATACTATTGGTGATTATTTGCAGGAATATGAAGCTCAATCTGAGGAGTTCAAAGATCACTTGAATTTCCAAGGGTTTTGCCAAATAAAGGAGGAAAGGAGAACAAGGAGAAAGAAGCAGGGTGAGGGTAGATTTTTTCTATCTACTTTTGATGTATCACCTCTATATCCAGCTAGGGCTTGGGTGAAGGAGCTAGACACCTTTGTACAACAACATCAAGTCTCAGAAATTGAAGCCATCAAAGTGTTGTTTGAATCATTTTCCTTAAAAAATGAAAATACATCTACTTATGCAAGGTTCATTAAAAGTTTAGTAGAGAGGTTTGATAAGTTTAGTGAGAGGTTTCCTTTTTTATCCGGTTGAATGAATAAGTGGGCAAGGAGGCTCATAAGTTGCTTAAGTATGGACAAAAATCCTCATAGTGTGAAAGGGATTAGGAAATAGCTAGATCAAGCATCCACATGTGTGAACAAGGTATAAACTATGTGGACAGGTCACGTTTGACCAAGTCAACATGATTTATTCTCAAAGAGTGTATCTAAATAAAGCCGGCTCAATGTGAATGAAGAGATCAATCCAGGTAGTCAAAATGAAGGCACCTTGATTGTGAAAAGGACGGAGAGCATGAAGATTTAGTCAAGGTTGACTCGTCCTTGTGCTTGTAAAGGATGAGCAAGGCACATGGAGACAGCATAAATATGGTGGAGGAGCCTTTGCATGGAAGCAACCTCATAGTGGATGGGACCCTTGGTGAGGAGGCTCATCAATTATATAATGGAGGAGATGGAAAGCATACTAATACATTGGAGATTATATTTTTATGTGGTCTGCTTAGACTTCCTACATACTTGGTTGTTTAGCTATGTTGCTGCACTGCTTAGTGCAAAGGTTTTCTTGGGTAGGGATTCCCTACTCTTTCTTAGAGATCTTGTCTAAGAAATATAAGAGGAGACTTATGATCTGAATTTTTTACTACCTGGTGTTGGGCCAACCACTTACCTTTAGCAAAAAACGTAGTCCCTTCAGAAAACTATGTTATTTATTAAGGTGTGTAGTGGGAGGCGTCGGAACCCCATTTTGAGGAGATAGTTTCCCAAGAGGAGGATCAACCTTTATTTGGGAAAGCTAGAGGAAGAATATACAACCATTTATTTGAATGTTCAACCATTTTTGTGTAGATATTCAACTACACAGCATGATTCAGCCACAGATCTGCAACAACTCTTTCATGTATGTCATTTCTATCAAGAAACCCTTGCCGGGTCTTCTTGGATCTGTATAAAAGAGATTAGATATCTGTTTTTATGCCTCATTGAGTAATATAATAATAAGATATAATTTATTTCTCTATTTTCTGAGTTTTATCTCCATTAAACTCCGCAGTTCCTTATGCAACAATTTCTATGTGTTGTAGTCTTGGGGTTTTTTCAATTTTAAGTTGTTTTGAGCATCAGAGGCATGTTTAACGAGGCTAGAGGCATTTTTTTCTGAAAATATTTTGTATTAATGTCCTATATTTCCTATTCTAAGGGAAACAACCATTATTTTTCATTGTTATAACTCAATCTTCAGAAAATAATGTTTTTGAGGCAAAAATTGTTGCTTTTCCCCACTTGGTGAATTGTATAAAGGCATAGTTTGTTGATGTGATTGTTCTATGATGGCTATGTGTTCAAATACACTGCATGAGTTGGTTACTTTCTGTTCTCAAACTTTGGAATACCTTAAGGTATTCTTATTGTTGTAGAAAATCCCGGTTTTGGGATATTACAGTGGTATCAAAGCTCCAATATTGGCTCAGCCTGTGTTCTTCGTTATGTAGTCTTCTCATGGGGAGGAGAAGATCTGCAAGAGAGATAAAAGAAAAACCTTGTTGTCTGGAGAAAAGAGATTCTCAAGACTTCTCTTTCCAAATCTGTACGACAGCAACAAGGACATCAAAGAAATGAGGAGGGAAAGACATGAAGATCCCTCAACAAGATTTATACAAGAGGAAGGTTCTAAGTCATCACCTTATGGATATGGGCACTCATCCATATCATCAGATCTACCATGTTCTATCAGAAATTTCTTCATGAATAGGAAGAATGGAGATGTTCCAAAGAGAGATACTCTTGGTGATTATTTTCAGGAATATGAAGCTCAATCTAAGGAGTTCAAAGATCACTTGAATTTACAAGGTTTTTGCCAAATGAAGGAGGAAAGGAGCACAAGGAGCAAGAATCAGGGTGAGGGTAGATTTTTTCTATCTAATTTTCATGGATCACCTCTATATCCAACTAGGGCTTGCGTGAAAGAGCTAGACACCTTTGTGCAAAAACATCAAGTCTCAGAAATTGAAGCCATCAAAGTAGCAGCACTGCATTTTGAGGGTAAGGCCTATGCTTCGTGGTTCTTTGAATCATATTCCTTAAAGAATGAAAATACATCTACTTATGCAAGGTTTATTAAAATATTAGTAGATAGGTTTGATGAAATTTCATGTGAAACATCTTCTATTAAAACTATCAAACCATATCAAACAAAGCTTTTGCATGAGTTGGGAGGGTCTATAAATCCAACTCCATTTCTAAAAACCACTGAAGAGGAGGTGAGCTTGTTTGATACTTCGCCAAGGGAAAGATCTCCTTTGGAATAGAGGCTTTCTTCTCAAAAGGCCACTCCATAGCTTTGGAGCAACAAAGAATACTCCAATATATAATGAGAATTTCTGAACATAACAAAAAGATATTCCCATTTTTGTATGCAGGAGAAAAATTGTGGAGGTTTTGGAGTAGATAACCTTTCAAAAGGAGGGTGACTATACTAAAATTCAATCTTGTCTTGAGAAAGATCAGATGCAAGAGAGGCGGAAAAGGAAAGTTGGGAATACTCCAACATGTGACCTTGACATCCAGCACATCGAGGAGGAGAGCCATCATATGACATATACCTCATTTCAGACCTCTACAACGCTGTCAATGTTGGGAAGCCTAGACCCTTATTCAGAGTCCCAAATCTTGATGGAATATTCTAAGGACCTATTCACATGTAAGGCTCTTGGTGGGAAAGCAATGGATGGAAAGTATAAGGTATTTAATGGAATCATTTATGTTCATGATCAGATCTACTTAACTAAAGGTTCCAAGCTCAAGAAAGAAATACTTAACATAGCCTATGAGGTCTTTCTTTCAAAACCCACTGGTTTCATTAAAGCATATCATGCTATCTTAGATGGATTCATGTGGGAGAACTTCAAAGAGGATGTGCACTCTCATATGAGGAAGTGCATGGATCATTTTCTAGTTGAGGAGGAACAAAGCTCTTGGGGAGAGTTATCATTACCACCTCCTTATTCATCGAGTGTGAGAGGGATCTCATCCATGAGCTACCTTGCTGATATGGAACAAGTGTATGATAAACATTGTATTGTTGAATCTCATGATGTATTTATTATGTACTTTTATTTTCTTAACACTCATGTGCAGGACTTGGCTCCAAGAGGGGGCACTTTTTTTGATGGGCTTCATGAGCCACTTTGGGCCATGAACAATGGTGATGTTGGCCATTCCATGGGAGATCTTGGAGAGATGATGCACTATTCATGGTGTGATTCATCAACACCAACCATTGTGCACCTTCTCCAAGCATGCAAGAAGGATGAGGCAGCATATCATATCCTATGGCAGTTAGGATTAAAACTGCGCTGGTTGCACTTGAGGGACCATTGTCCTTCCCCATTAGCATGAGTCTAATTCTGATTCAATTAGCGGAAGATGTTCTTATCTTTAATGGGAACATGGTTGGAGGAGAGACACATTTGTTGGGTGTGTCCTTGGGGGAATAAATTCCCTACATTTTCTGCACTACATGTTCTAAGGGGAGCATGGGAAACTATATGGCCACTATTGTATACCGCTTGTTTCTTTGTGATATGGACCATATGTTTGGATGGAGCCCTTGGGGTAGGCCTCTCATGAGCCATTGGGAGGATATTTTCTATGAATTACCAAGCTGGGAGGTTTTTCATTTCCTTTGGATGATAGCATGGAGGTGGGAGGCCTTCATTGATTATGAAATTCCCCATAATTGTCATTACCTCTGTCTTGAGAAGGCCACAATGAGAAGAGGGGAGATTTTGTAGCACCCTTGCAGTTGCTTGAGGAAAAGAAAAATTTGGGAGGGGGAGACTATAATATTCCTAAATTAGCATGCAGCTAATAGGAATATTAATTTTTCCTTTTTTTATCCAGTTGAATGAATAAGTGGGCAAGGAGGATCATAAGGTTCTTAAGTATGAATAAAAATCCCTCATAGTGTGAAAATGGATCAGGAAATAACCAGATCAAGCATCCACATGTGTGAAAAAGGTCTAAAATATGTGGAAAAGGTCAAGTTTGACCAAGTCAACATGATTTATTCTCAAAGAGTGGATCCTAAATAAAGCCAACTAAATGTGAATAGAGATCAATCCAGGTAGTCAAAATGAAAGCACCTTGAGTGTGAAAAGGGACAGGGCATGAAGATTCAATCAAGGTTGACTAAGTCAAAGATAACTTTAAAAGGATGAGCAAGGCACATGGAGACAATGTAAATATGGTGGAGGAGACTCTGCATGGAAGCAACCTCATAGTGGGTGGGACCCTTGGTTAGGAGGCTCATAAATTATATAATGGAGGAGATGGAAAGCATATGGATATATTGGAGATTATATTTTTATGTGGTCTACTTAGAATTCCTCCATACTTGGCTGTTTAGCTAAGTTGTTGCACTGCTTAGTGCAAGGGTTTTACCGAGTGGGGATTCCCTACTCTTTCTTGGAGATCTTGTCTAAGAAATCTAAGAGGAGACTTTTGATCTGAATTTTACACTACCTAGTGTTGGGCCAAGCACTTACCTTCAGTAAAAATTTATTCCCTTCAGAAAAATGCGTTATTTCTTAAGGTGTGCAGTGGGAGGGGTCAGAACCCCATTTTGAGAAGCTAGTTTCCCAAGAGGAGGATCAGCCTTTCTTCGAGAAAGCTAGAGGAAGAATCTACAACCATTTATTTGAATGTTCAGACATTTTTATTTAGAGCTTCAACTACACAGTATGATTCAGCCACAGATCTACAACAACTCTTTCATGTATAGCATTTCTGTCAAGAAACCCTTGTCGGGTCTTCTTGGATCTGTATAAAAGAGATTAGATCTCTGTTTTTATGCCTCATTGAGTAATATAATAAGAAGATATGATTTATTTATCTATTTTATGAGTTTTACCTACATTAGACTGTGCAGTTCCTTATGCAAAAATTTATGTGTGTTGCAGTCTTGGGGTTTTGTCAATTTTAAGCTGTTTTGAACATGGGAGGCATGTTTAACTAGGCTGGAGGCATTTGTTTCTAAAAATATTTTGCATGAATGTCCTATATTTCCTATTCTAATGGAAACAACTGTTATTTTTCACTGTTATAATTCAATCTTCAGAAAATAACGTTTTTGAGGTGAAAATTGCCGCTTTTCCCCACTTGGTGAATTGTATAAAGGCATAGTTTGTTGCTGTGATTTTTATATGATGGATATGTGTTCAAATACACTACATGATTTGGTTACTTTCTGCTCTCCAACTTTGGAATACCTTAAGGTATTCTTATTGTTGTAGAAAATCCTGGTTTTGGGATATTACAGTGGTATCAAAGCTCCAATCTTGGCTCAGCCTATGTTCTTCATTATGGAGTCTTCTCATGGGGAGGAGAAGATCTGCAAGAGAGATAAAAAAAAATCCTTGTTTTCTAGAGAAAATATTTTCTCAAGACTTCTCTTTCGAAATCTACAGGGCAGCAGCAAGGGCATCAAAGAAATGAGGAGGGAAAGACATGAAGATCCCTCAACAATATTTATACAAAAGGAAGGTTCTAAGTCCTCACCTTATGGATATGGGCACTCAAAAATATCATCATATCTACCACGTTCTATCAGCAATTTCTTCATGAAGAGGAAGAATGGAGATGTGCCAAAGAGAGATACTCTTGGTGATTATTTGCAGGAATATGAAGCTCAATCTGAGGAGTTCAAAGATCACTTGAATTTCCAAGGGTTTTTCCAAATGAAGGAGGAAAGGAGAAAAAGGAGCAAGAAGCAGGGTGAGGGTATATTTTTTCTATCTACTTTTGATGGATCACCTCTATATCCAGCTAGGGCTTGGGTGAAGGAGCTAGACACCTTTGTGCAACAACATCAAGTTTCAGAAATTGAAGCCATCAAAGTAGGAGCACTGCATTTTGAGGGTAAGGCCTATGCTTGGTAGTTGTTTGAATCATTTTCCTTAAAGAATGCAAATACATCTACTTATGCAAGGTTTATTAAAATATTAGTAGAGAGTTTTGATGAAATTTCATGTGAAACATCTTCTATTAAAACTATCAAACCATATCAAACAAAGCTTTTGCATGGGTTGGGAGGGTCTATAAATCCAACTTCGTTTCTGAAAACCACTGAAGAGGAGGTGAGCTTGTTTGATACTTTTCCAAGGGCAAGATCTCCTTTGGATGAGAGGCTTTCCTCTCAAAAGGAGGACATGAAGATTCCTTCTTCAAAATAAGACGGAGATCTAAGGTTTCTTAATAGAGATAAGGCAACTTCAACTATTGAAGAGGAGAAAGGGAAGGCAGGAGATGATAACACAATCATGAAAATAGCACCTCAAGCACCTCATGAAGAGTGTCTGCTCAACTTAGTGTCCCTAAATTGATGTCATAAATTGTCAACCAGGGCTAGTACACTGCTGAAGTGAAGTGCACTATATGTGCCTATGTATTTTCTTCCTACTTCGTTGTGTTTAGTGTTTTTCTAGTGTTTTTGGTTTTGTGGTTTTGTGTTTTTTTATGCTAAGAGGAAAAGAACTAAGTGTTGGTAAAAAGAAGTTGCTGGTCACACTGAAATAGAGAAAAATCTATTCTAAACTATGTATGGCACTTGAGAACAGAAAATGCAAAACTTAACAAAAAAAATAACTCATAGCATGAACTCAATAACTCATAACATGAACTCAGTCCAATTCATTCATTAGAAATATGTTGGAATAACTTGAGAAAAGGATAATTTTAATGCAATGAGGTTCTTCTAAGTAAACAACAACCTACAATATCACAGAGAAAATCTCATCCATGGCTAGAAATTTGTTGGAACACATTTGGAAAAGATAGTCTACAACATAGTGAGGAACTCTACTCTAACCTATGACACTGAAATTAATCCATTCTACAACTCAAAATATCACTGTTAAGCCTCATTCAAGAGTTATAAATATTTTGGAATAGCTTTGGAAAAGAGGCAGTTTGTGAAATTATGAGAAATTGCAGAATAGTCAAGACTTCAAAATGACACTACCAATTCTTGTTCCTATGATAATGATGTATTACTAGAATTTAAGAACAAGAGTAGTTTGCAAATAATGAAGGTCGTTAAGTCTAATTTAACAAAATTATAATACAACTAACTAATAAAACTAGAAATACAATGGATAGAACTGAACTAGAATGAAATCATTCAAACTTAAAATACAGTGAACAAAATTGAAATAGAGTGCCATTAACCTCCGGAGTACTACAACTGAACTAAGATGCAACTAATCTCTAAAATACTATAGCTATATATCATTTAGTGTTAGTGATATTTTGGGACAATTCGTAAGAACAATACTAGCTGTAACATTTGATGTGAATGAGCATAAAAACATAAAGTTTAGAAAATTACTTGAATTAGGAATGAAACAAGGCTAAAGTTACTTATCTAAACAATATGCACAGAGCTTCTCGGGCAGTAGGGGCCCTCTACCACCGGATTAGCACACAAATCTACTCAATATTGCTTCAGATATGGTATTAAAGTTGATCTTCTTTCATTAAAGGAAAAATACTTCAAAAACAGAGTATTACGGTCTTTTGAGATCTAACAACAAAACATTAATCTAGCTAACTGTCTCTCGGTCTCCCAAGTCATTCTTATAAAATAAATACATAACTACCCTTGAGAGGAAATAGGGATAAGTGTCTTTCCCAATTAAAATCAAAATATAACTCTTGTGGAGGCCTCGTTATTTTGCTGAAGACATCTATAGAGTTCTTGTCTCGGTAGAAGTCTACCTCTTCGTTTTGATTTCTTCCACGTGGATAACCACTTGGAGATTTCTGCTCAGACTTCGTAGAGGACAAGGAACGATGTAGATGAAGTCTGGAATTAAACCATATGTGTTTTTCCTCTAAGTGACACCTGCAACCTGTGTGAACATGAAGATAGCTGCGGAATAGGCGAATAGCTACAGAATGGCTGCATTCTGTAGCTGAGTCTAGTCAAAAATTACTACAACAACAAAACCATGAAAATATAGAAATTCAATCATTGTATGCATTCCTAAAGTGAATTTAATCAATCCTATTGATCTTTTAAGCCTATAATTGATAAGGGAAAAAGGAAATGAAGTGAAATTTGGTGAAAGGAAAGGACACCTTTGGGGCTCAACATACCCCCACTGCAAAGCTTTTGCATGTCCTCATGCAATCAATTCATGTATTCTGAGACTTCTGCTAGGACATCTAGGCTCCCTCTTCTGCTTTGCCTGATATTCAATGGCCTCCTAGGCTTCCTTATGACCAACTTGAATCTCAAATTTATAAGTGCCCTGCTCAACTTTTTGTTTTTCTTCTTCAACTTCTGACTAGCCTTGTACAATTTTTCCATTTGCAGAGAGAGAGTTGTATGCATATCACTTTTCAGCTTAACCTGCTCCCTCAAAATTTCATTTTCATTCTTTATGTGCCTATTGAGTACTTATAACTCATATTTGTCTCTTCTTAGTACATCAATTGCAGATTTTGGTGGGCTAGGAGTTCTTCCTCTACTTTCTGAGGCTCTCTTTTCTAATGTCTCAACATAATTATAGATTTTTTGTTGTGCTGGGTCTATCTCCGGAGTTCCTTCATCAAGAGCCTCTTCATACTGGTACTCAGGTGATCTAGCAATTGGTGTCTCTTCATCCTCAATGTTTATGATTCTCGCTTGTCTAACCTCTGTTTTCTTCAATATACCTCTAAGCTTGTGGCTTCGTCTTGGTTGAGATGGTCCTTCACCTCTCTCCTTGGCATACCTTCTTATCATCTTCTCCTTTTTAAGTTGTTTCTTAATTTCAGCCAATTTCTCATAAATTATCTCCTCACTGTCCTCTTGTATGGACTTACCAGTTTTAGTTTCAACAGATTTGGAAATTTTCCTCCTCCTGCTTCTTCTTGTGAGTTTTCCTTCAGATGGAGATTCCTTGGGTTCTTCAAAGTGATTCCTCGCTAGGAACTCATCCCAATTGTCTCCCACCTTTCTCAAATGATGTTCAATTAGGATTTTAACTAGGCCATGGTGATACAAAGTGGTTTCCAAGAATTGAACCCTCTTTTGAACATTAGAGGCCATTCTCTTTAGGCTATGAAGTAAGAAAAAGGGTAAATTGATTTCTTCATCTAAGAAATGCATCAATAGTCGAATATGATAAATATATAAGGTACCAAACTTTCCCTCACAAGTTATAAACTTTGGAAAATGAGCAACATATTCCACCATTTATTCTTTAGTGCTGAGCTAGGAATGCCCTTCTTAAAAATTGAAATATCCATACCTGGTGTTTTGAGCATTTGCCTCCATGCCTCATTATGAAATTCCTTATTTTTGAACCATCGTTCACCTTGCCTAGGTAATTCCGTTGCTTCTGTAATGAAAGATTCTGTAATAGTGAATTTAACATCTCCTATTTCAACTTCTGCTCCATTTAAGGATCGTGCAAATGTCTTAGTTACTTACTTATGAAAACCATTGAATTTTTCCAAAAACTGTAACCACCCAGCCTGTTGTAGCATTTATCTAATCTGTGGGTAACCCTCTAAGTATTTGGTTCCGACTGGTTCGGACCTTACTATGAGACCCATGGCTTCTCTTCTCAACCTTCAATTTACTGATCTTCTATCCACGGTGAAAATGGCTGTTAGAGAGTTGTTTTTAACCCAAAGGTGCCTTCTCTGTTTATGCAGTAGGAATTAGCTACGGAAGGATGACATGAAGAGGTTATAGAATGAGTAAAATATGGTGAGGGTTATTCACACGAATTAATGAGTTTGAGAGCCATCATGGAAGAAATGACCACAGAAACATCTCGTGAGAAATTCAAAATCATCACTGAATACTTCGGGCTAGTGACGTGACCGAATAGGTCACTTCAATACTTAACCGTTAAGTTTTAAATGATGATTTGATATGGTGGAATGGAAGGGATTTTGTCCAAATTTTTTATGATAGGTTTAATAGGCATGATCAACACGAATAATAAAAAAAACTTTTTGAATCACACATGACTTAAATATACTATAAATTTCATATTCTGTCATCATAATAATTTCACAACTTCACCTTTGCCTTTCCTTTAATTTTTGTGGTTTTGATATGCTTTGTCCTCCTTTGAAAATCATTGATTCTTCAGTCTTCATAATCCATTTGATTTTTCTTGTTGAAACAGGTGTGCAGGGTCAATTTGTTGTTGAACAAGTGGCTGCTGGATAGTTGCCTGTAGGGTATCTAGCTGCAGAATGTCTGACTATAGAATATCTAGCTGCAGAATATACCTGTAGGAGCTTTGAAACATGGAATGGAATGTTGTATGAAGTGAATTAGAATGGATCATGAAATATGGTGTAATGGAGCATGAGTGAAGTGAAATGTAATGGAATGAAATGGATCATAAATGTAAAGTGGATTGAAATATGAAAAGTGGCTTGCAACTTATGATTTGTAATATTCAATTGTAGAAAGAGATCAAATTTGAAAATCTGAGATGAAAATGAGGTGGACCATGGAATGGAGTGAATGAAGTATGGATGAATGGAGTGAATGAAATATGAATGAATGGAGTGAATGAAATATGAATGAATGAGACATGATGGAGTGAGACTTATGATTTTGTGATAGCTGCTTGCAGAAAAAGAACAAATTTGAAAAGCTAAAGTGTCAGAAGGATTCTGATTTTCACTTTATCTTTTCTGTATAAATATTCTAATCAGTGATTAGTTTTATGTTTATACTTTATTTTTTTATTTTTTTTTATTTTTTTCATGCATTTGAATTCAGAAAATTCAACTAAGTTGATGAAGAAGAAAAATTCTTCTTCATTAACTTCACATCACTATTTTCCTAGAATCTCTTGACAAATTCTTCTCTTGAAAGTAGCTTATGGTACAGCTTCAATCTTTGACCATTTACAAGAAAAGTGACCTTCTCTTCATCTATTGTCCTGATTTTTATTTCTCCATTGTCAAAAATTTTCATAATTTCATATGGCCCAAGCCAATGTGTTTGGAATTTACCTTGAAAATATTTTAACTTTAAATCAAACAAGAGAGCCCAGTCACCTTCTTTGAACTTCTTTTCCTTGATGTACTTATCATTCCATCTAGTCCTTTTCTGTTGGACTATACTTGTTTTCTGGACTGCATCTTGTCTGATCTCATCCAATTCATTAGCCTGCTCCAATCTGTGCTTTTGTGCCTCTGTTAGATCAAGTCCTAGCTGAACTGCCATTTTAAAAGTTTGAATCTGAAACTCTATGGGAAACAAAACTTGTTTTCCATAAACAAGTTCATAAGGGGTATGACCTGTTGTGCTTCTCCATGTAGTTCTATAGGCCCACAAGGCTTCAGGAAGCCTGTCTGCCCAATATATTCTATGTAAATGAACAGTCTTTGTTAGGATCCCTTCAATGACTTTATTGGTAGATTCCACTTGACCATTTGCTTGTGGATGATAGGGAGTAGATTTTCTGTGTCTGATTTTGTACCTTTCCATCATTTGTTCCACTAGCCTTGATGTGAATTGAGCTCCTTGATCTGTAACAATTTCCCTTGGGACACCAAAACGAGTAAAAATATCCTCAAAAAAAAAATTAACTACAGATGCTTCAGTAGCAAAAAGTAATGGCTTGGCCTCTACCCATTTGGTAACATAATCTGTGCAAACTAATATATATTTCTTTTGTCTTGATGGAGGACTAATAGGTCCTACAAAATCCAAAGCCCATTTTTCAAAAGGTTTAATATGTACCTGAGGCTGCAATGGCATCTCACCTGAAGGAGAAGGTTTCCCTACCCTTTGGCAACTGTCACACCTTTTGACATACTCTTTAGCATATTTAAAAAGGGATGGCCAATAATATCCTAAATGAAGGATCTTATAAGCTGTTCTTTTATCAACAAAGTGTCCGCCACAAGGTTCATCATGACATGCCTTGAGGATCTCAGGCATCTCATCTTCCCGAACACATCTCCTAATGATAAAATCTGGACCCGTTTTGTATAACTCATTAGCAACCCATGAATATTTTTCACTGTCATAAATGATCTTTCTTTTGTCTCTTGCATTCATTATTGAAGAAAATTTCCCTGAAACTAAATAATTAGCAATGTCAGCAAACCAAGGAGTCTGAGTAGAAATTGAAAAAAGATATTCATCAGGGACTTGATCTTCAACTGGGGTATTGTCTTGGATGTTTTGGAGTCTAGATAGGAAATCAGCTACTGTGTTTTGTTTTCCAGGCCTATCTAGAATGGTAATGTTGAATTCTTGTAAAAGCAATAACCATCTTATGACTCTGCCATTAGTAATTGATTTTTTCATTAAGTATCTAATTGCAAAATGATCAGTGTGAACAAAAGTTTCATAGCCTGTTATATAGTGTCCGAATTTGTTTATGGCATGAACAACAGCTAAAAACTCTTTTTCAGTTACAGTATAGTTTAACTCTGCAGGAGTCAAATTTTTACTCGTATAGTAGATGGCATAAGGAATCAGGTCTTTTTGTCCCAATACTGCTCCTAGAGCTGTATCAGAGGCATCTGTTGAGATATGAAAAGGTAACTTCCGGCCAGGGTCCCTTAAAATAGGTGCTTCACAGATTTTTTTTTTTTTTCGTGTCCAAAGGCTAACCATAATCGTATTCCACTTGAATTGCCACCAAAAGTAATTTGAAAAATGGAGATGCTATCTTGGTGAAGTTTTCTATAAACCTTCGATAATATCCTGTAAATCCGAGAAAACTCCTAACATATTTTTGACAGCTTGGAATAGATAAGTTAGAGATGACTTCAACTTTTGACTCATCAAATCTAATCCCATCCCCTAAAATGTGATGTCCTAAAACAATTCCTTCAGAAAACATCATAAAACACTTCTCATTACTTAGTGAAAGATTTTCTTCTTTACATCTCTTTAAAAAAATTTCCAAGTTTGCTAAGGCTTCTTCAAATGTGTTTCCATAAACTGTGAAATCATCCATATATACCTCTACACAATCATGTATTAGATCTGAAAAAATTCCTAGTACTACCCTTTGAAATGTTGCTGGTGCATTACATAATCCAAATGGCAATACTTGGTAAGCATAGGTACCCCAAGGACAGGTAAATGTGGTTTTGTCTTGATCTTCTAGTGCTACTTGGATTTGATTATAGCCATTAAACCCATCTAAAAATGAGAAGTAATTTTTGCCAGCTAATGTATCTAACATTTGATCTATGAAAGGCAAGGGAAAATGATCTTTAAGAGTAGCTTTGTTTAATTCCCGGTAGTCAATACATACCCTCCATTTACCATTTTTCTTTGGCACAATCACCAAAGGAGAAACCCACTGACTATCTGAAATGGGATAGACAGTTGAAGCATTTAACACCGTAATTCTTTCTTAACAATTTCCAAGATTTGGATTCATCCGTTTCCAGGTTGTTCCATAGGCTTTTGTACCTTCATGTAGATGTGATGAGTGCAAGTCTTAGGGCTTATCCCTTTCATATCAGTGTACTCCCATGCATATGCAGAATAATGTCTCTGTAAGATCTTGACTAGCTCTTCTTGTTGAGATTTGTCTATGTTCTTGTTTATGTTTAAAGTTTTTCGTGGAAATATCTCAATTGTAGAGCTGCCAAATTTATCCATGGAATAAAGAGACATCTGTCTTGATGATAAAAACTCAATGTTGGATTCTTCTTGAAATTCTTCATGTTTTTATTCCGAAGAGGATTCAAAGTTTTCTAAGGTATTCAGAATCTGGCTATCTTCACTAATTTCTGAAATTGTGAAGAGAGGTTGTATGTCTTCTTCGTCCTCAATCCATTGAGTATCATATAATTCTGTAATTGTCTTTGCTGGAGGATACAAGGTAAATTTCTTGGTTTAACTACCATTAGAGATGTACATATCACCGGATCTACAACTATTGAAAGCATCAGCTGTAGCTAACCAAGGTCTTCCTAATATAATAGGATGCCCTCCTAGATTATTCTTAGGAGTTAGGATCATAAAATCCACAGGATACTCCCAAGAATCTAGGGACACTGGAATGTCTTCTATTACCCCATCTGGTTTGATCACAGATCTATTTGCTAATTGTAATAATGTGGGTGTAAAAAAAAGATTAGGAAGTTTCAGTTTATCCATGATTTGTCTACTCATGATATTGATTGCTGCTCCTAAATCAATAAGTGTGTTTTGGATCTTAGTTACATTGATGTATATTTTAACAACTGGATTTCTCGGGTCTAGATACTTTGGAATGGAAATCTTACCCATCATGATATCTGCTATTTTTCCTGCTAGTTGAATTTTCTTTGTCTCTCTTATTATTTTTCCTGTTTTCTTCATGCTCAACTCCTTTATTGTCTTTGCTAAGATTGGAATTTCCTTGATAGCTTGCAATAATGGGATATTAATACAAACATTTCTCAGCTCATCTAGGAAATCATAATTAGGCCCCATAATTTGTTTTTCTACACCCCTATCAATTTGTAATCTTTTTGGAAAGGGAGGTGTAGAAGTGGATGTTGATGGCTGCTCTAATATAGGAGTTGAAATTATTGGTTCTTTTTGTTTTTATTTTTCAATGTTTGGGTCTTGGAAAGGTGTGTTATCTTCAAGACTTTTATTCACCAGTAGAGAATCTTCCTCAGAGTTGTTTTTCTCTTGTATGATTACAGAAGGTTTCTTCTTTTCAAGTACTCTTCCAGACCTAAGTTGAACATCATTAAGGTCTAAAGAAGTAATCAAATAGGTTGGAAAATGTTGACCTTCTATCATGTATGTGTTCTGAGGATGTTTATTGTTGGGGTTTGGTATGGTTTGGGCAGGCAACTGGTTTTTTTTCTATGGAAATGGTAATTTAAGTGGTGAATTTTGATGTTGTGGATTTTGAAGATTATGTTGAGAATTTTGTTGAAAATTTTGTTGAGGAGGGAAATGTGGATATGGTGGATAGGATGGTGGATATTGATAGTACTGAGAGTATCTTCCATAGGGATTTTGTGCTCCTTGTGCCCAAGTTTGAGATTGATTCTAGAATTGGGGCCAAGGTTGCTGCCAAGAATTCCAATTTGGTGGGGGTTGATTATACAGTTGATCATGGAATCCTTGTGTTTGAGGTCCTTGCCAAGGCCTCCTGGAGACAAAATTGAGAGATTCTGTGGAATTTGTAGGGATTTCTTCTTGAAAGACAGCTTTAAGACCAAGAAGTGAAGGAAAACTCTTGGTCTCATGTTTTTCTAAACAAATTACACAAGTCTCTACTACTTTTGCATCCAAAGGGCACTCTCTCAAGGCATGCTTCTTTCTACATTTGGGACAAAAGATTGCTAAGGCATCAGATTCAACTTTTTGCTTGTTTTGTAACTTAAGGGTGTCTATCTGTTCACTAAGACTCCCCAAGATATCAGATTTGAATTCATCAAGCATATGTCCTATTTTTGCCCTACTTACTGTCCCAGAAGCAGACTTACTTGCCCTTGCAAGAGCAGGGTCTCTTGGTCCTTTTACAGTTTTAGATTTCCCTCTTGAAAGGTTGATACATAATTCAACTATTTCAGGTAATGTAAGCTGAGATATATTCCCTTTTCCCATCATGTTAAGGATATCTAACCATTCATCCCTAATTGTCTTCAACAAGAGAGCTTTCAAGGTATCTTGGTCTAAGTTTTCCATTTTTTCCCTCTTGATGTTATAGTTAAACCTCTCCAACAAATCTTCCAAATTTTCATCCTCTTTTTGTAACATTTTAAACACTTCCTCCTTATGGTTGAATAGCATACAGTAATCCAAATACCTCTCTAGAAATGCTTGTTTCATGTCTTCCCATGTCCTAATAGAACTGTTGATCAAACTCATAAACCATTTTAATGCTGCTCCTTTCAATGTTGAAGGGAATAGTTTAAGTTTTTGGGCATATTGTAAGTAATAATAGGTTCTACATAGGACTTCAAATTCAAATAGGAAGGTTTCAAGATATTTAGTTTTGAGTCCATAAAAGTTTGGAAGGACAGAGGGTGAAATGTTTTTCATAGTTGTATTGGTTTCTTCATCTATTATAGGAAACCCAAAAGAGCTTCCCATTTCTCTTCTACCTCTTCCTCTGCCTCCTTCTTCACCTCTACCTTCTTCTCCTTCTGCACCTCTACCTCCTTCTCCTCTACCTCTACCTAAACCCCCTCCAAATAATGTGTGTTCTTCATTAAAGACTCCTCCTCCCCCTTCTTCTGCCATAGTTGATTCTTCTGTGGAAGTGGAAAAGTTTGTGTCTCTAGCAGGGGTTTTTGAATCTTCTTCTAAAACAGGTTCAGTGGATGAAGTGGAAGGTATTTCTAATGGAATATCTGATCTTAAGCCTTCTAGAAGTTTGTGATCAGTATAGGATGGAATGTAGGTTTGAGTTGGAGGTGTGCTGGCTCTTGGTCTTGGTGGAACAAGTGGTGTTCTAGGAATAAAGCTTCTGCTTCTTATGAATCTACCCCTTGAGTCTCTTTCTCTGCGCATATCATTGTTTTTGGGAGGTAAGAAACAAGGCTACCTAGTTACACTTCCCATGAAATGGTGCCAAAATGTCTGCTCAACTTAGTGTCCCTAAATTGATGTCATAAATTGTCAACCAGGGCTAGTAAACTACTGAAGTGAAGTGCACTATATGTGCCTAGGTATTTGCTTCCTACTTCGTTGTGTTTAGTGTTTTTCTAGTGCTTTTGGTTTTGTGGTTTTGTGTTTTTTTTTTATGCTAAGAGGAAAAGAACTAAGTATTGGTAAAGAGAAGTTGTTGTTCACACTGAAATAGAGAAAAATATATTCTAAACTATGTATGGCACTTGAGAATAGAAAATGCAAAAATTAACAAAAAAAATAACTCATAGCATGAACTCAATAACTCATAACATGAACTCAGTCCGATTCATTCATTAGAAATGTTTTGCAATAACTTGAGAAAAGGATAAGTTTAATTCAATGAGGTTCTTCTAAGTAAACAAAAACCTACAATATCATAGAGAAAATCTCATCCATGGCTAGAAATTTGTTGGAACACATTTGGAAAAGATAGTCTGCAACATAGTGAGGAACTCTACTCTAACCTATGACATTGAAATTAATCCATTCTACAACTCAAAATATCACTGTTAAGCCTAATTCAAGAGTTAGAAATATTTTGGAATAGCTTTGGAAAAGAGGCAGTTTGTGAAATTATGAGAAATTGCAGAACAGTCAAGACTTCAAAATGACACTACCAATTCTTGTTCCTATGATAATGATGTATTAGTAGAATTTAAGAACAAGAGTATTTTGCAAATAATCAAGGCCATTAAGTATAATTTAACAAAACTAGAATAAAACTAACTAATAAAACTAGAAATACAATGGATAGAACTAAACTAGAATGCAATCATTCAAACTTAAAATACAGTGAACAAAATAGAACTAGAGTGCCATTAACCTCCGGAGTACTAAAACTGAACTAAGATGCAACTAATCTCTAAAATACTACAGCTTTATCTCATTCAGTGTTAGTGATATTTTGGAACACTTCGTAAGAACAAGACTAGCTGTAACATTTGATGTGAATGAGCATAAAAACATAAAGTTTATAAAACTACTTGAATTAGGAATGAAACAAGGCTAAAGTTACTTATCTAAACAATATGCACAGAGCTTCTCGGGCAGTAGGGGCCCTCTACCACTGGATTAGCCCACAAATCTACTCAAGATTACTTCAGATCTGGTATTAAAGTTGCTCTTCTTTCATTAAAGGAAAAATACTTCAAAAACAGAGTATTACGGTCTTTTGAGATCTAACAACAAAACATCAATCTAGCTAACTGTCTCTCGGTCTCCTGAGTCATTCTTATAAAAGAAATACATAACTACCCTTGAGATGAAATAGGGATAAGTGTCTTTCCCAATTAAAATCAAACTAGCACTCTTGTGGAGGCCTCGTTCTTTTGCTGAAGACATCTGTAGAGTTCTTGTCCCAGTAGAAGTCTACCTCTTAGTTTTGATTTCTTCCACGTGCATAACCACTTGGAGATTTTTGCTCAGACTTTGTAGAGGACAAGTAACAATGTAGATGAAGTCTGGAATTCAACCATATGTGTTTTTCCTCTAAGTGACACCTGTAACCTGTGTGAACATGAAGATAGCTGCGGAATAGGCAACTAGCTACAGAATGGCTGCATTCTGTAGCTGAGTCTAGTCAAAAATTACTACAACAACAAAACCATGAAAACATAGCAAGTCAGTCATTGTATGCATTCCTAAAGTGAGTTTAATCAATCCTATTGATATTTTAAGCCTATAATTGATAAGGGACAAAGGAAATGAAGTGAAATTTGGTGAAAGGAAAGGACACCTTTGGGGCTCAACAAAGAGGAGGATGGAGCACTTTCTCCAAGAAAAGAAACTCTTGCACTCTTTCAAGGAGTTCCAAAAGGTCTCACACATAGAGCTATTGGCATAACACATGAGCAGCATGTACCATCATTGTCAACTGATGAGATCTTGAGGATAGAAGGAGGAAAAGAGGAGGAATGGCATCACAAGATGAAGAGAATGTACCATTATCTGTTTCAAAGCTTGAAAGAACAAAGAAGGCAAGAGGACCTATGAAATAAAGGTAGGGGAAAATCTGTCCACCTACATCCAGATCCTACTCTATGCCTTGATGCCTCTTTGCAAGGAGGCATTTCACCATGAAGACCTCCTGATTGGAGGAAAACTAAAGTTTTCTCTCAACTATATGCGGCAGCAACATATTTGTCTAGAGAGGGAGCCTTGAAAGGAGCCACTACAGTGTTGAGGATCATTGATGGAAGGCTAAGCAAATTTATGAAATTGACCTTGCTATCTTCCATTCATCTATTTGCATTGGAAAGGATAGATTCAGAAATCTGTGTTGATATGAGAATAGTATCAAAAGGCCACTCCATAGATTTGGAGAATCAAATAATTCTCCAATATATAATGAGAATTTCTAAACATAACAAAAAGATATTCCCATTTTTGTATGCAGGAGAAAAATTGTGGAATTTTTGGAGTAAGAGGACCTTTCAAAAGGAGGGTGACTCTCCTAAAATTCAATCTTGTCTTGAGCAATATCAGCTGCAAGAGAGGCAGAAAAGGAAAGTTGGGAATACTCCAACATGTGACCTTGACATCCAGCATGTCGAGGAGGAGAGCCATCATACGACAGATACCTCATTTCAGACCTCTAAAGCGTTGTTAATGTTGGGAAGCCTAGACCCTTATTGGGAGTCCCAACTCTTGATGGAATATTCTAAGGACCTATTCACATGTAAGGTTCTTGGTGGGAAAGAAATGGATGGAAAGTATAAGGTAGTTAATGGAATCATTTATGTTCATGATCAGATCTACTTAACTAAAGGTTCTAAGCTCAAGAAAAAACTACTTAACACAACCTATGAGGTCTTGCTTTCAAAACCCACTGGTTTCATTAAAGCATATCATGCTATCTTAGATGGATTCATGTGGGAGAAATTCAAAGAGGATGTGCACTCTCATATGAGGAAGTGCATGGATCATTTTCTAGTTGAGGAGGAACAAAGCTCTTGGGGAGAGTTATCATTACCACCTCCTTATTCATTGAGTGTGAGAGGGAGCTCATCCATGAGCTACCTTGCTGATATGGAACAAGTGTATGATAAACATTGTATTGCTGAATCTCATGATGTATTTATTATATACTTTTATTTTCTTAGTACTCATGTGCAGGACTTGGCTCCAAGAGGGGGCATTTTTTCTGATGGGCTTCATGAGCCACTTTGGGCCATGAACAATGGTGATGTTGGCCATTCCTTGGGAGATCTTGGAGAGATGATGTACTCTTCATGGTGTGATTCATCAACACCAACCATCATATGCCTTCTCCAAGCATGCAAGAAGGATGAGGCAGCAAACAAGTGCTGGGGAAAACACTTGTCATATCATATCCTATGGTAGTTAGGAGTAAAACTGCGCTGGTTGCACTTGAGGGACCATTGTCCTTCCCCATTAGCATGACTCTAATTTTGATTCCATTAGTGGAAGATGTTCTTATCTTTTTTGGGAACATGGTTGGAGGAGAGACACATTTGTTGGGTGTGTCCTTGGGGAAATAAAGTCCCTATATTTTCTGCACTACATTTTCTAAGGGGAGCATGGGAAACTATATGGCCACTATTGTATACCACTTGTTTCTTTATGATACGGACCATATGTTTGGATGGAACCCTTGGGGCATGCATCTCATGAGCCATTGGGAGGAGCTTTTCTATGAGTTACAAATTTGCGAGGTAGTTCATTTCCTCTCAATGATATCATGGAGGTGGGAGGCCTTCATTGATTATGAAATTTGCCATGATTGTAATTACCTCTGTCTTGAGAAGGCCACAATGAGAAGAGGGGAGATTTTGCAGCACCCTTTCATTTTCTTGAGGACAAGAAACATTTGGGAGGGAGAGACTGTAACATTCCTAAATTAGTAGGTAGGTAATAGGAATATTAATTTTTCCTTTTTTATCTAGTTGAATGAATAAGTGGGCAAGCAGGCTCATAAATTGCTTAAGTATGAATAAAAATCCCTCATAGTGTGACAAGGGATCAGGAAATAACTAGATCAAGCATCCAAATGTGTGAACAAGGCCTAAACTATGTGGAAAAGGTCAAGTTTAACCAAGTCAACATGATTTATTCTCAAAGAGTGGATCCTAAATAAGCCAGCTCAATGTGAATAGAGATCAATCTAGGTAGTCAAAATGAAGGCACCTTGAGTGTGAAAAGGGACAGGGCATGAAGATTCAATCAAGGTTGAATAAATCAAATGACACTGTAAAAGGATGAACAAGGCACATGGAGACAGCATAAATATGGTGGAGGAGCCTTAGCATGGAGGCAACCTCATAGTGGGTGGGACCCTTGGTGAGGAGGCTCATCAATTATATAATGGAGGAGATTGAAAGCATATGGATATGTTGGAGATTATATTTTTATATGGTCTACTTAGACTTCCTCCATACTTGGCTGTTTAGCGAAGTTACTGCACTTCTTAGTGCAAGGGTTTTCCCAGGTGGGGATTCCCTACTATTTCTTAGAGATCTTGTATAAGAAATCTAAGAGGATACTTCTGATCTAAATTTTCCACTATCAGGTGTTCGACCAAGCACTTACCTTCAGAAAAAATGTAGTCCCTTTAGAAAAATACGTTATTTCTTAAGGTGTGTAGTGGGAGGGGTCAGAACCCCATTTTGACGAGCTAGTTTCCTAAGAGGAGGATCAACCTTTATTTGGGAAAGCTAGAGGAAGAATATAAAACCATTTATTTGCATGCTTAGACATTTTTATGTATAGCTTCAGCTACACAGCATGATTCAGCCACATATCTGCAACAACTCTTTCATGTATATCATTTCTATCAAGAAACCCTTGTCGTGTCTTCTTGGATCTATATAAAAGAGATTAGATCTTTGTTTTTATTCCTCATTGAGTAATATAAAAATAATATCTGATTTATTTCTCTATTTTCTAAGTTTTACCTCCATTATATTGCGCAGTTCCTTATGCAGCAATTTATGTGTGTTGCAGTCTTGGGGTTTTGTCAATTTTAAGTTGTTTTGAGCATGGGAGGCCTGTTTAACTAGGCTAGAGGCATTTTTTTCTAAAAATATTTTGCATGCATGTCATATATTTCCTATTCTAATGGAAACAACCATTATTTTTTACTTTTATAACTCAATATTTAGAAAATAACATTTTTGAGGCAAAAATTGCTGCTTTTCCCCACTTGGTGAATTGTATAAAGGCATAGATTGTTGCTGTGATTGTTATATGATGGATATGTGTTAAAATACACTACATGAGTTGTTTAATTTCTACTCTCCAACTTTTGAATAACTTAAGGTATTCTTATTGTTGTAGAAAATCCTGGTTTTGGGATATTACATGATGCCAGAGACAATAGTAAAACTCAGAGGCACAATGACAGTAAAAACAGTGAGGTTCCTAGTAGTGATAAAGGTAGTGATAATGTTGGAAACACAGAGGTGAGAAATGAGGCAGAAAACATGGAGACATAGGAAGATCAAAATGGTGAAGAAATGAAGAATTTTATTAGAGCAGTAAAAATCACAGCCATGAGACTCCTAGCAGTAATGATGAACAAGGTGAAGGCAATACAAAGGATAGTGTAAAATTCAATGAAGAGGCCAAAAATGAGGCTAATTTTGAAGGTAATGAGGTAAACAGCAATCAAGGTAATGAAGAGGAAGACATGGAGACAAATGATGGCAGCCATGATGAAGACATCAAAATGAGCACAATCAAACCTCTTCCATTGACATATCAAAGAGAAGAAAGGAATGTGTTTGTTGCCTCTAAAGGGAAAGGGGCCATGCCTTCCACTTCTGACAAGCAACTAGGTAAAGTAAAAAAAAAAGGTGAAGAAAGGTAAGAAAGGTAAGCATGATCCTGAACAAGAATTTGACATCATTGAATTTGACAGTGAACATGCAGATAAGGAGAGGGCCACTAGCATACTACTCCAAAGAAAAGATGCAGAAGTTAGGGATATAGAAATATGCCTTGGCATAGTGCTTGGTATAACATTGAGTATTATAAGAATGAAAACAAGTAGTTGAAGAAGACAAAAATGGACCTTGGCCTACAAAAGAAGATGACCAAGCACTATGCATTGCAAAATCAAATTGCAAGGGCCAAGCTCAAAGGAGCCCTTGCGGAGGTAAAATCACTCAAAGAGGAAAAATACCAAGAAAAACTTGGAATCTGGCTAAAGCTTCTCTACATGCCTCCCAAACCCCATAAGGAAGATATCTACCAATTTTGGGAACTTTTTGAGAAATTTTGGTTTTTTGCTAATTTTAAGGCTTGAAGGCGCAACACCCTTGGTGCTACGCTTTGACCTCAGGCATCCTCAGGAGGAAAAATTTGCATTTTTGGAATCCTCAACTCAAGTACAGTAGGCTCGCCAAATTTCAGAGCATTTGGAGTAGTTTTGATCCCTCAAAAGGCTAAAAAACACCTCATTTTTCACCTTTCTGCCTCATTTTCAGGACTGGTTGCGCCTTGAGCAGCATTGGGAGATTTAATTTTTGGAAAGGTTAATGGGGCCCAACCAGAAAAAAAAGGGAATTTTGGAAATTAGACTTGATAGGCTTTCCAACGAGCCATAACGAAGAAAATTTCGACATCGGGAAGGTCATAAACACTTGGTTGCAAGTGGACCCATTTTTCCTGTGCATGCGCTACGCCTTCAGACTTCACTACTGCGCCTTTAATGTGAAAAAGTAAAAGAAAGACACTCATTTATGGAAAAAATGATATTTTAGTGTTTTTTTGGGCAAATCACTCCAAATTTAGGTGCTAAGAGTTATTTTTGTGTTTATTTCATGAGATATTTTGTGTCTTGGGCCTTGCATGGTCTCTTAGACATAAATGGCATTTATGGGTGTTTTTGACATTTTCAAACCCTATTTATGGTTTTTTCCCTCCTTTGCTAGATAAATAGAGCATGAAGGCCTTATTGTAAAAGGTTGGCATTTGATGAATCTTGGGAGCAATACATAATTTTTTGGAGATTGAAGGGAAACTGGTGTTGTAGAATTTATGGATGGCTTGTTTTGATTGACGATGGATAAGGCTTGCTTACAGGATCCCTGAGCATGGTTAATGGTGATGTGCTTCTATTCAGTTCTTTTTTTCTTATGTATCATTTTGTTGCATCCTTCTATATTGCATTAGGACAAAGATTTTAGACTAAGAAATGTTTTTCAAAGGCACCTTAGCTTTGTTTGTTCTTCACTGCCTCTATGTTTTCCTCTGCTAGGTCAGTTTAGAGAATTCTTAGTTTCTCTCTAGACCCACAAAAGCTTGTTTATCTTATGAATGATTCAATACAGTAGATATCAAATATTTTTTATGGTTAGCCCTACTTTTTTGATGTCACTAAAACATTGTTCTTAAGATATTTCTTTGGAGTATCACTAATTAGGCTTTGCCAAAGAGGCTATGTTTCGATCATACCTTTTGTCCATTCTTGAAAGGTTTCTTTGGAGGTCTTTATGGCTATGATCAATGATGTTTATGAGTTACCTCTTCTTTGATCTATTTTATATTTCTATCTTAAATGTTTTCTAACTTTGAAGGTGAAATCACTAGAAGTTAAATAAGTTTCTTGCCTTCTATAGTTCACTAGATTGTTTGTCTTAAATGCTTATTTTCTTGAGTTTAATCAAAAAGTTATTGGTTTTCCCTATCTTATGATTAATTCTTTATGCTAAATAGTATTGAAGGCCCTTCTTGTTAGATTATTTGAAAAAGGATTCTTAACTTCCCTTTTCCCTACTTTGTTCACAAACTTGATGCTCATTTCATCTCACACAAACCTTGAAAATCCATTTGACCATGTTATATTTTCCCTGTGATGCACCCTGATTCATTGTTGAACTTTCCATGACTTTCTATAGACTCCATAGCCCATTGAATTGAAGATTTCCTCACTCCATCTACTCTACCTGATCATCTACCCAACCAAAACAAACAAACAAACCCTAAACTTAACAACTAGCCTAAAATCAAACACTAAAAGAAAAAAATTTCACATCCTTTGCCCAAAATAGAGAGAGCCCTCTCTAAGTCCAGGAAGGCTAGGTTGTAGGACTCCAAAGACTGGTCTGATGTTACCCCTGTTCATTTTTTCTCACCAATCTAACAAATTACGGGTACCTAACATAATGGTGATCACGATGGGACCTTCTGAGTAAGTAACAAGCTTATACATCCTTAGAGAATTCATAAGCCCTTATCAAATAGTATCTATTAGTTTTTCACCTCCTCATCACCTAACATAATGGCAATCAGGGTGAGATATTTCTGAGTTAGTGACAATCTAAGTACTCCTTAGGACTTCAGAAACCCTTATCAAATCATAGAAAACTCAAGTGTTAGCCACAAGTAGAATTTAATTGTCTCACCATCTTAGCAAAATGATGAATCAACTGGAGGACACTCGTAGAAACCTTAGGGCTACATAAAGGAACTCAGAAAACCCAAAAAACATCCCTAGATTTATTTTTTGTCAGTTATTGGTGGTGGACCATAAATACATATCCTTAAAACAACTAAAAAACATCCACCTGCTGACTCCACTAGCCTCCAATAGGCCTTCTAACTTTACTAGTTTTCATAGACTTCCTTAGGATTGTGTCAAATCAGCCCTGAGAAGTTTTAGAGGCCTAGTCACACACTATGTGAGTTTAGCAAACACTAAGAGAGGTTAGCCTTCTGAGAAAAGTCATAAAATTTCAACCTCTCTACACTTTGGGTTTGAAATCTGGCTTCACAAGGATTAGTACCAGATCTCACCCAGACCCAAACCCTCTTACCATAGTTGATGACCCATAAAATATTTTCTGGAAAAATTCTGGAACTAAAGATTCAACTACTGTTAGGACTATTCATAGAGCAATAACTGTCCCTGAACATCTTACAACCTTGCAAGATCCCCAGTATGACTTACACCATACAAGAAACCTTTTCAGAACCAAGTCACAAAGTGGGATTGACCAGATTGACCTTGAGCCCATAAATTTGCAGCAGAGTTCTACTAGAGAATCCTCTCCTTCCACTCCTCCTAACTTTCATATTCTCCATCACTTTGGCTCCTTTTATCCCAAGTCTGCTCAAAATTGGTTTTCTGGTCCAAGTACCTCTACCACCCCCATCCACACATCCACTGTGAAAACCACTCCAGTTCATCGTCCACCTCCTCTCACAAACCCTCCCCTTGTAAATCCTCCTGGGATTCCATTCCCTCCCATCATGGCACCATGGTATGCCCCCCTGGCACTACCACAACCTTTGTTGGCTTTGCCAAATGACTACCAATCCAAAATCCCTCACTTTACCGGAGCTGAATCTACCACTTCCCAACAACATGTAGTGATCTGGATTTATGCAGGAATGCAACAGAATAAACATATAACCATAAATACAGAGATGCAGTGGAAATAACACTTCATTTCGTTAATACCAAAGAACTAAAATTTTCTTATAGATAGAATGGAAATAAAACTAGCTAGGGCGCTGGTAGCTATCTCTGAGAAGAGATGTGGTGGCTACAGGCCTCTGTATTGAGTTACAATGAGGCTCGAGGGCCTATTTATTATTTAGAAACAATGGGAAATCCTAACAGCCAAAACCCTAACCCTAGGAGATGAAGCACCAAAACTATGGGCCCCGTTTGGGTAAATTGGTGTTTCAACTTCCCAAGGGCGTAACTTTGGCATACGATCTCCGTTTGACGCGTACCATACCTCGTTAGAAAGATCTATCCGAGGACAACAAATTTTGAATGAGCGACATCGGTCCATGGACCCATGTCGCTCTCCGTTTTCCAAAAAAACGTCGTTTAGGGCCTCAAAACGGCTCCGGAAGTTCAGGACCCGAAAAACTGCTAAAAATAGTAAGTTGTGACGAAACTGAAAAAATGAAAGAGACAATGGTGGGGACCCAAGTGGAATAGGTGGGTGACCACCAATATCCACCTGTATCATGTAGATAGGATGAATGATGCCTTTTATTACATAGAATTAGAAGAGAAAACCATAAAAATGAGGATTTTTGCCCAAAGCTTAGGAGGAGAAGCCAAGAAATGGTTCAAAGGCTTGACTCCTAACAGGATACATGATCTCCCTTCCCTTTACCATAAATTTATAAACAAGTGGGAAATTAAGAAAAACCCTCTCCAAATCCTTTCAGAGTATACCAACCTTAAGAGAAATGTCGGGGAAAGTGTCCAAGACTATTGCATTAGGTTCAATGGTGTTTACAATGCCCTCCCACCGAACATGAAACCCCCACAAGGCTTAGCTTTAGCAAAATTTCTGGAAGGTTTTGATCCAGAAATGGCCTATCAATTAAGAGAGATAGATCCCCTAACTTTAGAAGACATGCAAAGGGGAGCTGTGAGTGTAGAGGCCAACCTGATTGAAAAAAGGGCGAGGATGAGGTTGGAAAAGATAGTAGCCTACAAAGATGAAACTATGGCCTCAACCTCCTCATTTGATGCCAAAATTTGCAATTTAGTGAGGGTGATGGAGAGAATGATGGAGAGGGTAAACTTGAGTGAAAGAACGCCTCCTAGGGAAAACCAAGCAAATCCTCAAAACAGAAATAGGAATCCAAACTTCAGAAGAGACGCTTCCCAAAACAAACAAAGAGACAATGACCAATAAATCAGGCCCCCTTTCTAAGACAATTATGTAGATGAAGAGGGAAGAGAGACTGAAGAACCTGAAGAAAACCATGTAAACTTGATAGGTTATGATAATGAGGGTGATGTTTTTCTCACTAAAGAAGAACAAGGTTCATTTTCCTTAGATCAAACTGAAAAAAACTATGAGGATTCTGAAGACTACCAATTAGGATTCAAAAATGCCATAATGGAAGTCCATATGATATATGATCTTAGGAGAAAAACGAACGAAGAAACCTCCAAGAAAAACAAAGCAGACACTGATGTTAGGAACACCCTTGAAAAATATTCATAAGAGTACAACAGACAATACCAACACCATATCTAAGATAATTGATCCAAACAGAGACAAAACTAGCCAACCAAGTGGTGACCCAAGCTGCCCTAGTACATCTACTAGTGGCCCTAAGAAAACTCTTTTGTCCAAAGTCCCAAATCAGAATCAATAAACTAAACTTGTAGAAAAAATGATGGTTGATAAAACTGATGTAAATATGCCCAAAACACAAATACCTTTCAGTTTTGAGGGAGAGATTGCCAAGATCAAGATAACCATGCCTCTCATTGAACTGATAACCCAAGATATATCCAGGTCCCAAGTTTTGAAAGTTTTGAACATGGGAAACGATACAGAAACTCTAAACTTGAATGATGACAAAACCAGAGCTGTTGTTTGGACCTGAAGTAGAGGGAAAATATCAAGAAGGAGCTATTCCTCCTTTCTATGTTAGTTTAAGCATACATGAAAAAATCTTGCACAATGTCATGTTTGAATTTGGTGCCTCTCACAACCTCATGAAAAAGGTGGTGATGTAGAGATTAGGCCTGGAAATAATCAAACCTTACAAAGAGCTTTATTCTTTCGATTCAAGCAGAGTCAAGTGTTTGGATCTAATCAAGGATCTATGTGTCAATATGGCATAAATCCCTGCTAAGGGCCTGGTCATGGACATAGTAGTGGCTGACATTGCCCCCAAGTATGGCATGCTTTTATCTAGATCATGGGGAGCCAATATTCAGGGGAACCTACAACTAGAAATTTCATATGCTACCATTCGTGTTTTTAACCAAAAAAGGAGATTGTACCAGGAATCACACATGAAGTATATGGTTAGCAGCCAAGAAAGGCCAAACAAAACACCTCTTTATTCCATCCATTCAGGTCTTGACTCATTCATTTTATATAATGAAGAAGACATTGATGAGTAGGTAAATGAAATTGAGACAAATCTAGGCATACCACAATAGTCAAACCAGACATTGCATGAAGAACTCAACAACAAAAACTCTAGCAGTCTGGAACCACAACATAATGGAAAAGCTGAACTTAATTTTCTGCAATCTGAAAATAAAATTGCAATACCAAAACCAAGCTTATAACCTGAACAAGGTTTCTCAAATGAAGAACAAACATAAAAAATAGAACCATACCCTTCTGCTGATATAAAAATGCTGGAACACTTTCGTATAGCAGAAATTTCTAGGAACCTGGATCAAAATAACCTTAAGGTCTTTCATTACAAAGATAACTCATCACCAAAAGGTTTTATCACTTCAAAAGAGTTGTCAGATTCCAAAAATGTTGTTAAGGAGCCTAAAGTGGTATCTATTGAGACTGATATAGAGGAATACAACATAGGTAGCCTAGAAAAAGCCAAAATGAGTTAAGTTGTCCAAAAATTTGCCACCTCACAGAAAACAAAAATACATAAGATTGTGCAAAGAGTTTAAAGATGATTTTGCATATGGTGATGAGAGCTTAAAGCCTTATAACACAAACATTATTCAAAATAGGATTCCTTTCAAGAAAAACTAGAAATATTTGGAGAAAATTGTGCCACTAAGAAAGAAAGCAAAGGGGTATAGTCTATGTAAAGAATTTAGGAACTTGGATAAAACCTCCCTGAAGGACAAATACCCTTTTCCTAAGATAAATCATACAATGCAAACGGTATAAGGTTCTAACAAGATGTCATTTCTTGGTAGTGTTTCAGATTACAATAAGGTGATAATACTTCCAACTGATCAGCATAAAGCCACTTTCAAAGCACCTTGGGGCACCTACATGTATGACCAAATGCCTTCTTGGTTTAGGAGTGTGGAAGCTACTTTCCAAAAGGCCATGGCTCTTGATTTAAGTTACTTCACTATGATATACATTTATGACATCATTTTCTGTTTTGAAACTGATAAAGCCTACCTACTTCACCTAAGAAGGGCCTTTGACATAGACAAAGTACAAGAGCGAGACTTAAGGAAGAAATACAA
The DNA here is from genome assembly GCA_034641835.2 of Pinus albicaulis. Taxonomy (NCBI): domain Eukaryota; kingdom Viridiplantae; phylum Streptophyta; class Pinopsida; order Pinales; family Pinaceae; genus Pinus; species Pinus albicaulis. Next base: position 1,428,078,728 of record CM076575.1, read on the forward strand.
AGGAGAGCATGGCCAGTTTGAAAATTTGTGGAAAAATACTTACATCATGCATTCAAATCTAGGTAACAATGCTTTTTGTTTATAAGAGCTAGATGGAGAATAATTATTTGGAGATCCTGTCAGTGGCAGGATGCTCAAGCACTATCTTTGTTAAAATTCCTAGTTTGAATCTTTCATTCATTATAAATAACATTGCATGAGGAGAGAGCATAAAAACAAAAACACAAAAACTAATAAAGAAAGAAAAAGAGGGCATGAAAAGAATAGGTACAACCCCATACCCAAAAAAAAAAAAAAGTACTGCTGAAATTGTGCAAGCCTAAATGCCACTACTTATTAAGAAAAAGAGTCTTGTTCAGTCATCTAGCCTAATCATGGTTGAACATGTTTTGAATTTATGCTGATAGTTTAGTGAAAGAAGGCTTGCCAAATCATTTAAGCTTGACTTGTCAGTAGGAATAGATTAGGAAGAAAAGATGATGGTTCTCAATGCTCAAATATGAACCAAAGAGAAAGATAGGGGTGCTTAACAAATGATGAAACAAAACCCTCATACTTTATAGTTTTTTTTTATAAAAAAATAATGTTTGTGTGCAACTTTTTCTAATTCCACATCCCATGGTAAATCATATAGATTAATCCTGGTTTAAATCATGTTTTCAATTTCATGTCAGTAGATTAGAGACTAAAGTCTGTAAAACAGCTTAATCTTGACAAATGAATAGTCTAGGTAGAGAATAAAAGAGTTCACTAGCATAATCTGAAGCCTTGGAAGTGATAAGGGTACAAGTAGATAGTTTGTTTTGCTTTCAAAAGAAAAAAGAATGTCAAGGTTTTGCCAATCCAAGTGCACCCACAAGAAGAAAAAATGATAGCCAAAAGTATGATTGGTAGGTAGAGATGAGGTTGAAGCAATCATGTCTTTCAGATTCTTGAGATCATATATTCAAGGGAAACATCAACAAATGAAAGAAGAAAAATCTACCCAATGGATGAGGCACTAGTCTTTATAAACTCAGAGATTTGATATCTGATGTTCTGGACACCTCCTGAAAAGGAGCGATGCTCCCCAAGTGGAGCCACTATTAGTCATCAATATTTTTTTCTATTTTTAGATGACTAAATACTTGTTCTAGATTTCTAAAAACAAGATTCATGAATATTTTGGGTTTTTAAATCTCATTGACTTCATTATCCTTAAACCAAGTTTTTCACTATTCTACCATTTTTTCATCCCATGGTTAAGCTACCACTCCTAAAAGACCCCTCATGGGCTCATGCCACTCATATTTATCCTATTTTCCCAACCATAACCTCAACACTCTGTTTTGCCTTTTCCCAACCCCTCCACTTTCCATCTAGGATTACTAAACAACTTGCTCCTTCTCGTGTTCACCAGGTGCCCCAAGCAATGATGGTCTCAAAAATATCTCTATGGGCTCTTTAGATAAATCAAGTACATTGGATTTTGGATGTTCAATACATCAATCTATCAAAAACTCTATTTTTACACTTGAAGACCCCAAGCCAAGATTTCAATCAAAGATCAAGTCAAACGAGCCTCGACGGTAGCAGATAAACTAGGATCAATAGAAACGACTCTAGATTCGGTACTCAAAGGATCATATGAATGTGGTAAATTAGATTAAGATGAAGTACCAAAGGTTTTAGAGGTACCAAACTTGGTAGGACGAGCTCGACTTCATCTAATAGGTGTAGCTTCTGGAAATAAAGGTGGTTTATTCGCTATCATACATGAATGATGGGGAAAGGGTTGATATTTTTCCATGATTTCTGATTGATTTTATAAAAAAAGATAAACAAAAAGAGGGTAATGCTAAGAAAAAGGATTACCAAGCAATTGTGAACTGCAATATACAACCCCACTAAACCAAGGACTTATGTACGTATAGGAAATATACCTGAATGCTATGTTCTGTGTATCACAGTGTACAAGGTGGCCGACTAGGTTACCTATGGATGGTAAGAAAACTAATGTTGTCCTCCAAAATATACTCGATGGTACGTGGAGATCCAATCCATATTAGCGTTGTCTAATGTGAAACCACACAATGATAGCATTCCCTTATACTTTTCATACTAGAATACCGCCCGAGATACTCAAGGTACATGGACGACCTTCAATATACTTACATACATGGGATGGGGTATCACACTCGGAATGTATCAAAAAAAATTAACAACAACTGCTATGTTTTACGATGTTGGAGTACATCTCTAGCCTAGCCCTCTAAATGTTATAGTTAAGTGACAATGCACCCTTAGGTTAATTAAGATAAAATTTAAGGTTATCTTGCTTAAAAATTTTCTTTTCAGGTTCACCGCATGATGTATTTGACATTCCTAGAATGCAATAAATATGAAAAGCATTCATTTCGATTCAATTTCGACAATGAAAACCTTAGCTACAAGGGATAGAGAAATCATATTATAAACAATCAACAATAAGCATATCTAAATGAAAATTCCCTAACTATTCCTATGCAACACTCACAAACCCTATATGCAAATTCATGTTTTTATTTTTTATTTGTTTTAAGTATGAATGAACAAAAAAGAAACTGAGATGCACAAAAAATCAATCAATAGTTTCCATAGAAATGAAGACTAGAACGGAAATTCCTCTTTCGAAAATAAAGAACTGGTCAAATGTAAACTTTAAACTTTGGAGCTATTTCAACAATGATAAAGAAAAAAAGAAGAAACATTGAAAAAACAAACATCGAAGGTGCGCAAGGATAGTAGAAGCAATGTGGACACTAGAGGCAATCAGACATTTGAAAACTCAGCAAACAAGACACTAAAATGGATGGAAAAGGACAAAAATATGATGAATTTTGGTTGGTCATAGGAGCAATGAACCCCTGAGTGGGAGATATTACGTTGCAGAGCATTGTCTCTAAGCCAACAATGCTTTGTAGAGCACTTTGTTAAGACCAATAGTGCGTTGGTTCCAGTGGAATCTCAAAAATAGGTAGGCAAACACATTTATTTCACTAAAACACATTCAAATTACTGTAATGAAGCAATTAAAGTCTACTAGAGGTTGATAAATAATGATAAAACCACTAAGGACAATCAATGGTTCCCCAACAGTGTCGCCAATTTTTTTTTACAAGAATCAAACCTACAGATAGATAAGTTTCCTTAAGTGTGGTGGACATAGTTAGAAAAAAAAATGAAATATATTTGACCTTTTCCTTAAGATAAATAGATAAGATAAGAACACCTACTTGTGATCCTTTGCTATTCTTTGCCTCCCTTTTGTCACTTCCGTTGCTCTCAATCGAACTGAACTCACTTGATTGGTACCTGCAATGGCTAACAGAAGACATAAAATGACAAAAAGGCATATGATATATTCTTATTAATCAAATTGAATCGATTGCATTTGAAAATGCATATATAAAAGCATGAACACATGTATTAGGAAAGGAAAAAATCTCTTTATTATATGGTACAAGGAGAAGTTACTACAATTTGGATTGATTGGATGTCAACTCGCTCCAGCTTCAGTCCTATCCTCATAAAATTAGCCAAATCACTCAATCAACATAAAATTACTTACAAACAACACCTCAAAGAGCTATAATCTTGCCAACATAACTCTATAAATTCAAACTCTTGATCCCTTGTGCACTATGTTTAGTGCTCAATTTATAAGAAATGAGGGTAGTTTGGAATTAATTGGTCATTTAATGGCTTTTCCATAAGTGCATGAGGAAGTTTACTTGTTAAATGGGATGGGAGGATAAGTGATTTAATGGCTTCATGGTGTTCATATTTGAGGTTATTAGATAGTATGATAGCTACAACAACTTCTAGAAGCCACTGGAAAATGGGAAGATTCCCATAATCAATTGAAAAATTCGCTCCGAGTTGACCAACACACAGTTAAGTGGGCCTAGATGTTCTGCAACAATGCATTGCATGGGAGTAAATTCTCTAAAAATCACTTACGATAGTCTAGGGGTGCGTTGATGGCTCAATGGGGCATTTAATCTAGACTTCAAGTAGTGAAAAATTCATGGATAAAAACCAACAATGGGATCACTTGTTTAAGGAAAGTATAAACTGATTTAGATTATGATAGACCCTAATTACACTAATATAAGTTTCGGGAGTGATGCCCAAATTGACCTGTAACACATCCCCCAATATTTCCTCGGGTGAGACTACGGTCTGCGCAACATATCGTTGTCGAAAGGGCCAGTAATAAGGGGTTTGTTGGTAGCTCAACTACTCCAAACCTAGGTATAGACCCCTTCAAGCCAACTGTCCTTCTCCTTCCCAAAATCCTTTCAATAACTCATTGAAAATCGAAGTGTGCTTTATCTTTCTAGACCACTCATGATATTTATATTTTCCAGAGAGAACCATTCCAGCTATAAATATAAGTGAATCATCATAAAATATGAATTGTGCCCAAAATAATTACAATGGTTGCAACAAAAACTAGATTTATTTGCAATAAAGTTGATTGGAATTCTTACATCAATTAAATATGTAGGCTCTCAAATATACCTCTATACAATTTCATTACCATATAAAAGGGAGTGAATGGAACAACCCATAATACAATCACTTCGTAAACATTATAAGTCCAACATATACAAAATTATGAATAATATAAGGAGTTCATAATTAACTCAACATACTCACTTTCCATATATCCCATCGCAACATACAAACTTCATATTATACCATATGAAATTTATACCATAGCTACTTTATATGATCCAATGTTATAAAAAATTCAACATAGGTATTCAAAATGCATCCAATGGATAACATATACAGTCAACAAACAATTCAACCACCAAATAATTTCACATAAAATTACACAATGTTTAGAAATTACTCATTACAGCAAGGAATCATGACCATCATAGCATAAAATGCCAACACACATATATATACCTCAACCAGGTTATAATTTTCTTGTAACACAAGATTGAACTTAGTCATGAAAAAGACACGACACATGTGTTTCAATGCACGATTCAACCAACTTTTTTCCAATGAAAAAAGAAAACATCATGCACAACATTCAATAAATTTAGTAGAGAATGTTAGTGTCAATGTATCAGTGATAAAAAATATCTCTTTAAGGAGTTTTTCATTGAGTCTTAGGTCAAAATTTTCTCTTTTCGAATAAGTTTTCAAAATAAATTTTGGTCACTAAAAGAGTCTAGGTCTAATTTGTTGTTTCATAATTTTATTCATGGCCATCAAAAGTACAAGGAATCAATCTGCCTTTTTAGATCAATTGAAAGAAGCAAGTGTTGTTGTCAAAGTGTAATGGTGAGCAAGTTTCTTTTTTTCCCTCATTCATTCCATTTAAACTCACAACTTTCATTTTTATGAAACCCATAGTACAGTGGTCATTTTCTATTCAAAACCATTTTTAACCATTAAAATTAATTTTCTCAACACTTACACACAGTCACAACCATACAAATACAACAAGTGATCTTCCTCGGAAGATCGTTAGATGAAATATATCATAAAACAATTGCAAGATCTGAACATACAATCATATACAGGAAGGAAACATAGATCTTCATTAATATAAAATGGTGCTTCGATACCTTACTTCTAGCTTCTCCTCTCCGCAATTTGGTAGAGTTTCCCCACTAGATAAGAGTATGAAGAGAACTCTCCTATAGCATGAGACCTCACAAGATCTCAAGATAATGGAAAGATACCACTAGGGTGTCAATATCTTAGCAGCAACATGGCCCTTTCAAACTCTCAAATTACGACTATCCGGAGCATCTCAAATGATCCAATATAAATAGGTAAATGACATGTCCCTGGAGGATTAATGTAGATGCTCAGGTTGACGAGAAGTTACATAAGCTTATAATGGATAAGTCATGGCCAACTCGAATTAGTCAGTAAGTGAGCTGATCTCCTAGGGAATAAGAAACTCTAGAGACCTTTTTCACAATTATGAGATATTTCTAAATTATATAAATTATGAAATAATTATTATCTCATCATTATAATATTTTGGAAAAATAATTATGAGAAATTTCTCAAAATGTAATTTCACCCTTTTATCATGGGACAAATCTCACATAAGTAAAATAAAAGGTGAAAAGGGAATGGAGTAGAAAATGGGGTTATAACAAATGCCCCCTAATGTATGAGGTCAGAATGAGTATTTGATGGCTGAAATATATTATAATAAAAATAAAAGGTCTCAGTGGTAGTGGGGAAACAAAGAGAGGACCATGGATCAGAAAACACTAAAGTATAGGTCTCAGTTGTGATGATAACATCCCTAAGGTGGGCATACCCATTGTTGGAGTGTGTTTGGTGCACATATGTACGAAATCACACCAACTTAAGGGGTGTGGTCTACCCACTTAAGTTATTGGTAACAGGCAGAAAAATAAGTGGAGTCAAGCAAGTTAGTGGAACAAGCTAGAATCATAAGCATACTATATAGAGAAATAGAATGTATGTATAAACTAAAAAATAAAATAAAAAAAATAAAACAAATAAACACGAGCTCTAAAAATATTCAAATGACAACAATAATATGAACGGTGACTCTAGGTCCCTCTTATTGAGTGCTGGTAGTAACAAGAGTGAAAATTTACCCTCTTGCAAAAGGGCCCCTAGACCATGGGTTCTAGGTCTCGATGCAAGGATGTTTTTATCCCAAGCTTGCCTCGGTGCAGTCTCCCTCTCTCTCTACTATGTTGGACTGAAATTTTTGGATGGCCAACAATTGATTCCCCTCTATCTTCAGCTCCGAATCACACACTTCTGGTATTGCTTGGGCAATTCTAGCCAGCATAACAATGTGTTCACAAATCCTTCATCTCATGGTAGCCTTATATAGGAGATTTCAAATACTCCCTTCCCTCTCTTGGCACATTGTGGATGGTGACCCAAGAGAGGGGTATGCTTCCTTTGTGTGCTCCAAATATTCCATTGTGTGCTCACTTAGTGTCTAAGGAGGCATTGGTGGCTGTCCTTAGGCGGGTTCAAGTAAGGGGTCACTTGTCATTTACTTTGTGTTGTCCCAGATAGTGACATTTTCCCACTCCTAGGATTGCATGCATATCAGTCAAAAAGCATGGAAAAAGCACTCTTCATGAAGGATTATGCGTGCAAAGAGAATTTAGTACTTGTTAAAATTTGATTTTCCTCAGACCTTAGAGATTTTTAAATACTTTCCAGATGTTGTAATGTCTTCTAGTCCTGTAAATCCTTTTGCCTGACATTAATTAATGTTATCTTCTGTTGTACGATTTTCTAGTGTTAATAGTTTTCCCCCTAATGTGTGAGGTCTAGGAAGCAATGTATAACTGAAATACATTATAGTTTCTTTTCTATACCGTGCATAGAGAGAGAGAGAGAGAGAGAAACCTGCGTGAAGCTTGGAATTGAAAACACCCTGCACCAGTTACAAGAATGACCATGTCCTAAGGAACCCCTGTAAGAAAATATAATACAATATATATACAAATTTTCTACTAGGTGAGCATGTCCCATGCTCGTCATGTTGTGCTAGCTAAACAAATCTCATTGACAGATACATGTTCTGTCTGTGTCACTAATATGGTAGTGATGTTGGTGGTTGTTGACAACGACTGTCGACGCCCTTAGGGAAGTTTTTTCTTTGGAAATAGGTGGAATATGGTACCCATATGTGTAAACTTGGTACCATTGTACGCATAGGTGATGGTTGGGACCTTCACGTGTAAGCATTGTTGACAGAGACGCTTATGGAGGCACGGGTCTTCAACATATTTGATCAAAGTGCAATGGTTGTAAGTTACGATACCATATTGACATGAAAGCTTTTGTCGGAGTCTAATGTTAGAAGGATTGATGACATCTGTGGACACTAATTTCTCCCAAAGTGCCACCCGAGGATGCCCCAGCTTATATGGAGACGGGTGATCCAAGGTACTACTTCCTTTTTGGAAAATAGGTGTCGAAGTCGATAAAAAGGAAGCCTCAACCGAATGAGGGGTCGCCGATATGAGGGATCGGGGACTTGGATATGATTGGTTTAACATAGTAATGTTGGCTAGGGATGACTAAAAAATGATGATGGGGATTTAGTGGCCCAAGGTCGGAGTATACTAAGCACCTTGGTGGAATTCATAGCTATTTCTGATGGGGAAATCACTGGAGTTGGTAGGACCTCCACGGTGGGTATAAAATAGTTATGAATGTCATGGTGGCTTGTGTGTGGGGATATAATACTCTGAACAAGGGTTTTCAGGGACTGTTGTTGTAGGATAAAAGATGAAATGAGAGGGTGAAGGACATAGTGCACCATTCAGGGTCTTCATACATTTACCAAAAGAATAAAATAATGGGGTTTGGTTTGTACAAAACACAGAGACAGGTACCCCAAAACATGAAAGTGTTCGCTCACTGATGTTGTAAGGAATGCTTTTTGCTAAGGTTGGGGGTCCCATTGGTTGGTCCCATGTGCAAGGTTGATGAAGCAGATGAGAAAGTATCACAGATGGGATTATGCTGGTGGAAGTATGGTGGGCCAAATGCGAGGCGCTGTGGTGTGATTTTGATCTGCTTGCACAACCTGGTCATCCAGGAAGGGGGTTTTAGCTTGTATGGTGAACTTTACCTTATGCATGATGAGTGGATGGACATGAGGTTATTTCAGGACTAAAGTGGTATGGCCATGGCATCACTTTTGTTGTGATATATGGTCTACTGTGGGTGACGAGTGCCATGGAGGGGAGGCTCTACCGACCAATGAGGATGTTTATCATGTGCAGGGTGAGGTGATGATAAACATGGTCGGATGTGAGGACCCTATGGTTGATTTTTGATGGAGAAATGACGTTAGGATATGAATATTTTTCTGGGACTATATCATGCTGGGGGTAGAATGATACCTGCTTTGGACTTTTATGAGATAACGTTGTGGATGGTTTGTGAGCTTTTCCTACAAAAAAAAAAACCTCAAGTGAAAGAATCTTCTTTCTCAAAATTTATTTAAAATCATGAGCTTTAAAAAAGAAGATGAGGGAGGGCATACTTGCCGGTTCTAAAAATTATTTTTTTCAAGAGTGTAAATGTGTGGAATCGCCTCTATTCATGATGGAGTGTTGATTGTGGTGCAACTTACGGTTCAGATAAGGAACCTTCTGATCTCTCGTTATGGTCCTCTGAATTTTTTGAAAAGGGCGATATATAAGAGAATATAGCGTAATTTGTACTTGCTAAGTTTTTGAGAGGCCAGAGAATTATGCGTAGCAGTTCTTTTCGTTGCGGTTACCCTGAGCACCAGGGATTCGCGAGATCATGCCCAGGTAACCTCCATGACATCCTTCACTTTAATTTTTTCATTTTAATGGTGTCGGGGTCCGTACAGACTTGGTTTATATGGATTCTAGGTGCTTTTCCCCCTAGATTGCATAGGAGATCAGGGAAAAGGTGTGCCCCCTGTGCGCTTTTTTGGGGATAAGCGCGCTAAAGCACTTAGTTCCCATTTTTAGCACGCCTATGCAAAATAAAGGAACATGATACGCGTGCCTATTTGAGGGATAGGTGCACAAAGCTGAGGCAAAAAATTAGTTTGGTTTTTTGCCTGTTTTTGTGTTTTTTTTTTACTGATGGGTACCTGTTTTGTTGACAAGTTATTGTGGAGGGAGCCGGATTGACTTGAGCTCCAAAATGTGTTGGTTCCTAATGCTAGGGTGGGCCATCAGCTTGCGCTATGGGGGCTCCTAAATTTCGCAGAGAGCGAGCTTCTTCGGCTGTAGGACCAACTGCTACGCTACTTGATCCGACATTGCTGCAAGAGGCACAACATGTTCGTGTTGTGGGGGATGAACTTGGTCATCCGTCCTGAGACAGATGTATACTTTGTGACCGGGTTACTACCTCAAGGTGAGGTGCTGAGATATCCACTCCCTTCTGGGAGAGTGGTCTTGGAGAGATTTCAGAGACACCATTGTGGAGGGGCGTCTCTTACTGAGGGGTGCATCAGCATTTCATCTTGTGATATATTTGGTAGAGCGATGTGCTCTAGCAGTGATTGTGCGACTGGCAAGGATGGTTGCTATGCATCAGGCATCAGGCCTGCTAAAAAATCTCTTGTTCAGAGGGAACCCATCCATTGTCATATTAAAAGCACAATGAGGTCCAAATTGGTTTTCTTCACTCATCCTTCCCCTTCATTTGCAGTCACTACCTGTCTCATTATCATCTCACTTTCCATCTCCATATCATTTCCCAAACAGATCAGGGTCTTGATTTCAAAGAAAGAGAAAAGACAAAATGCCTAGAGAAGGCATTTTTGATAGGGGTGAGGGAGGCCACAGTTGCATACTTCCAAGAGGTAGGATGTTTTGATTTCTGTGAAAAAGTACAAAGAGTCAAAATTCACCCTGAGTTGACTAGAATTTTCATCCTAAACCTCCATAACCATCAAGTGCATCTAGCTGGAGTGAATTTTGAGCTAACCACTAATAAAGTCTCCATGGCCACTGGGATACCTTACATGGGAGAAAAATGGTTCAAGCAGATGAATTTAGACCTAAGCCATTATTAACCTTTCTTAAGACCAAGATACCAAGCTGATTGCAAATCCATTTTTTCATTTTCACATCTGTTGGAGAGATATGCACCCTTAATGAAACTCATCATGAATTACTTCATCTATGAGGGTAGGTTTTCTAGGCTTTATTATTACCATTTAACAATGCTCATGCACTTCACTAAGGCCAAGTTGCTACATCTTCCCTATTACATTTTTAGAACTATTGATAAGATGTCATACATTGTGCAAAAGAGACCTCCTTCCCAACATATGCTGAGTCTTTTTCACCATTCACTTATCAAAATGATTATGTTGCATCAGTTCGAGCAATAGGGTATCCCATGGGATATTCATCTCCCATGATTTTTTCATGAATCCATACCCTCTTCCTCTGTATATTTTACCTTCATCATCTCATCTACCTTCCTCCCTTCCTCCATCAAAACCCACTGACCATGATTCCTCATCCACACATGAATCCTCTCCCCAAGAGGAAAATGACAGTCAAGAAGAAGAAACAAATGGTGAGGTAGAAAGTGACAGTCATGAGGAAACATACCATGACAATCATAATGGAGAGAGAAATGATAAGGCAGATAATGAAGAGGATGATGAGGAAAAAGGAGATGAACAGAACAAGGAAGAAGAAATAGAAGAAGAGGACATGGTAGAATATGAAGACAATGGCAGTGGGAAAAACAATGACAATGATATAAATTATCAAGACACTGATGAAGACACTAATGAAGGTCCCTCTAACATTGACCCCACAGAAAATAGCAATGAAGAAGAAACAGATGAAGAGGAAGATTATGAAGACAAGGTGAGTGATAGAGAGGACAATATAGAGGCTAAAAACAATGAAGATATAGAGACAGAGACAGGTTATAAAGATAAAGAAAATGAGCTAGACAATGAAGAAGGGATTGATAATGAAGAGAAAAATTATGATGACAAAGATGGAAATAGCAGTCAAGAAGAAGAGACAGAGTTTTAAGAAAATGGCATTGGGAAAAACAGTGAAGACAGTGGGCAAAACAGTGAAGGTAAAGAAGGAGACAGTGAGCCAAATAGTGAGGAAGAAACAGATGAAAAATATATAGACACAAGTAAAGAAGAATAGACAAGTGAAGAGGAGGATAATGAAGATAGAATGATGAATGATAGCCCTAAAAATATGACAGTAATGACACTATGAAACCAAAAAGCAGTCAAGAGATGGACGATAGTGGTGAAAGTCATGACAGTGATATTAGCATGAAGGAAAGTGAAAATTCCTCTCAAGAGGGCAGCCAAGAACAAAATGAAGAAGACATAAATGCAGATACCATTGAAGAAAGGAAAGAAAATCTTGAAATCAGTCATGAAGAGAGCATTCTAGTAGACAAATTTGATTTTCTCCCTCTCACTTATCAAAGAGGATCAAGGCAAGTGTTTGATGCCTCCAAAAGGCAAGGGAATTTTCCATCTAAATCAATTCAAAGGCTTGACAAGGGCAAATAGAAGATGAAAAAGGATAAGAAAAGTAAGGGAGGCAAGCAAACTACTCAAAAGACACAATTCATTGACCTAGATAGTGATAATGAAGATGAGGAGATGGCCACTAGACTACTACTCCAAAGCAAGGATTCCCAAATCAGGGAGTGGGAGAGTGATTTTTTTATGGAACAATATATCATTCAGTACTAAAATAATGAACAAAATCAATTAAAGAAGATAAAGAGGGGCGTTGCTATCGAGAAATATATGACCAAACATTATGCCATGAAAAACAAACTTGCTAGTGCCAAACTGAAGGAAGCCCTCATGGAAATTGAAGCACTAAAAGAATAAAAATTCCAAGCTAGGCTTGGAATCTTGGCACAAGCCTCTCTACAGGTCTCCCAAAATCGATGAGGCACTCATCCATCAAATTTGGGAAAATTTTGATAAGTTTTTTTTTTTTGCTAATTTTGAGGCCAAGGGGGTAGCACACATGGTGCTACGCTCTTTTTAAGAGCATCTTCAGGAGGAAAGAATTACATTTTTGGGATCCTCATCATTAATATATCATTCTCACAATGTTTCAGATAAATTGGAGTTGTTTTGGTCCTCCAAAAGGGTCCAAAACACCCAATTTTTCACCATTCTGCTTGCTTTTCACGACATGTGCTGCACCTTTACCAGCCTTGGAAATTTTGGATTTTGAATAGGTTTTAGAGGTGAAATCAGAGAACCAAGAGTATATATGGAAATTATGATTCAAAGGATTTCCAACGAGCCATCACATAGCCTTTTCCAACTTCAGGAAGGCCTTCAAAACACTGTTGCAAGATGACCCATTTTTCCTACTCCTGTGCTACGCCCTTGGCATGGAAATTACTCCTAAACATAGTGTTGTGCCCTTAGTAGAGGGAAAGTCAAAAATATATGCTTGAAAAGTTTTAGGAGGCTTTTCAGACCTCAAATATCATTTTCTTTGCTAAAAAAGTCAAAAAAGATATTTTGTGCCTTGGGCCTTGCAAGGTCACAAGGACAATAGTGAAATTTCTAATTAGCCAATAGGCTTATAGATACTCTATTAGGTATTTCTCCTCCTTTCTTGTTAAAATAAATTGAGGAATCATTGTTAAAGTTGGCATTTGATGATTTTTGAGAGAAATACATGGTTCTTTGAGGTTGAAGAGAAATTTGGTGTTGTGGAGCTTGTGGATGATTTTCCTTGATTGATGATGGTGAAGGCTTGCTTGCAGGATCCATGAGTTTGGTTAATGGAGCATGTGTATCTTATTTTTTCTTTTTTTCTTGTTTATCATTGTGTTCATCCTTCTATGTTGCAATATCTCAGAAAATTATAGGTTGAGAAATGTTGTTTGAGGCACCTCATTCCTCCGGTTTGCTATTGTCTTTATGTTTTCCTCTGCTGGGTTATTTTAAGGAATTATTAATTTCTCCTTAGGCACACCTAAGTTTTTTTGTTTCATTAATGGATTAATCTGCTAGTTTCTAAATATAATTTATGGTAATCCCTGCCTATTTGATGCTATCTAAACTCTGACTTGGAACCTCTCTTTGATGTATTCATTGTTAGGTTAAGCCAAAGAGGTCTTGTTTCAATATTGCCCTTTGTCCATGCCTCTCAGTTTGCCTCAAATTTCTTTATATTTTGATGGATGATGTTTAGGATTTCCCTCTTCATTTATTAAATCTATTTGTCATCTTATATGTTTTCACGTCTTGAAAGTCAAATCACTGAAGTTAGATAAGTTTTCTTGGTTTCTTTGTTCCACATAATTGTTCATCTTGAAAATATATTTGTTTAAAGTATTGTCATTTGAGTAAATGGTGTGCCCTACCTCATGATTACTATATTTTGCTTATAATTTTTTAATACCTTATTTTTCATAGGTATTTGACAAAGTATTCTTAACTGCCCTTTTCCCTACCTTGTTTCCCCAATGTAATGTCCATCTCACTTCACACATAAACCTTAAAGATCCATTGACTACACTAGATTTTCCCTATGATGTACCCCAATTCATTATTGAGATATCCATGAATTTCATGGACTCCATAGTCCAATTGATTTGATGACCTCTCAATCCACCTATCCTACTTGATCATCTTACCCAACCAAACAAACAACAAACCCTACACTTAACAACTAGCCTAAAATCAACCATCTAAAGCGAACAATTTTACATCCTTTGCACATAATAAAGAGAGCCCTCTCTAAGTCTAGGAAGGATAGGTCCTAGGACTCCAAAGACTGGTCTGATGTTAACCTGTGCATTTGGTCTACCAATCTGCTAAATCATGGGACCCTAACATAAAGGCGATCACGGTGGGACCTTTTGAGTAAGTAAAAAGCTTAGGAATTCTTAAGCAATTCAGAAGCCCTTGTCAAAACATTATCCTATGATTTATAGCCACCTCATCACTATCACTAACAAAATGGTGATCATGATGAAACCCCTGATGTTAGTGACAATCTAAGCATCCCTTAGGGCTTCAAAAAACCTTATCAAATCATAGAGAACTCAAGTTGATAGCCAAAGAATAGAACTTTGTTGTTTCACCATCCTAGCAAAATGATGGCTCAACTATAGGATACTCTTAAAAACCTTAGGGCTACATATAGGAAGTCAGAAAACCCCAAAACATCCCTATATTGGTTTTTTGTTAGTTATTGGTGGTGGAACATAAACACATATCTTCAAAACAAACTAAAAACATCCACCTGGTGACTCCACTAGCCTCCAATAGGCCTTCTCACTTTACTAGTATCCATAGAATGCCTTAGGTTTCTGTCAAGTTAGCCCCGAGAAGTCTAGGAGCCTGACCACACACTATGTGAGTTTAGCAAACACTAAGAGAGGTAAAATTTTCAAAAAAGTTCAAAAACTTTTAGCCTCTGGCTTCATGAAGAATCAGTACCAAATCTCATCCAGACCCAAACCCTCCTACTATAGTTGATGACACATAAAGGATTTTGTGGCAAACTTCTAAAACTGGAAACTTAACTACCGCTAGGACCATTCATAAAGAAAGCTCTATACCTAAACAACTCATAGCCTTGCAAGATCCCCAGTTTGACTTGCACCATACAAGAAATCTTTTCAGAACCAAGTCACACTGTAGGATTAACCATACTAACCTCAAGCCCATAGATTTGTAGCAAATTTCTAGGATAGAAGCTTCTCCCTCCACCCCACCTGATTTTCAACTTCTCAACCACTTCAACTCTTTCCATACCAAATTTGCTCAGAATCAGTCTGCTGGTCCAAGTACTTCTACCACACCCATCCATACCACCGCTATGCAAACCACCTGATTTCATCCTACACCACCTCTCACAAACCCTCCACTTGTAAAGCCACCATTAGCTCCTATCATGGTAGCTTGGTATGCCCCCTTAGTTTTAACACAACCTTTGGTACCTTTTCCAAATGACTACTAGTCTAGAATCACTCACTTTACCGGGGCAAAATCTACCACTGCACAACAACATGTGGATAGAATAAATGATGATTTTGACTACATGGAATTAGAAGAGGAAACTATGAAGATGAGGATGTTTGCCCAAAGCCTAGGAGGAGAAGCTAAAAAATGGATCAAAAACTTAACTCCCAACAACATACACAATCTCCCTTCCCTTTACCAAGCTTTCATAAACAAGTGGGAGATTAAGAAAAAATATCTCCAAATCCTCTCAAAATATAGAAATCTTAAAAGAAACAAAGGGGAAAGTGTCCAAGACTATTTCACTAGGTCCAATAGTGTTTACAACGCACTACCACCAAACATGAAACCCCCACTAGGCCTAGCCTTAGCTAAATTTCCAGAAGGTTTTGACTCGGACATGGCCTATCATCTAAGAGAAAGAGAGCCCCTAACTTTCGAATACATGCAAAAGGGAGCTATAAGTGTAGAGGCTAACTTAATTGAAAAGAGAGCTAGGCTAAGATCAGAAAATAGGGTAACCTACAAAGATGAAACCATACCCTCGACCTCCTCATCTAATTCCAAAATTGAAAACCTAATTAGAACCATGGAGAGAATGATGGAGAGAATAAGCATAAATGAAAGAACATATCCTAGGGAAAATCAACCAAATCCCCAAAATAGAAACAAGAATCAAAACTTCCGAAGAGACCCACCTCAAATCAGACAAAGGGAAAATGACCAACATATTAGGCCCCCTTTCCAAGATAAAAACGTAGATGAAGGGGAAAGAGATATTGAACAGCTAAAGGAAAGTCATGTAAATTTGATAGGTTCTGATAATGAAGATGAAGTTTTTATCACAGAAGAAGAACAAGGCCTCTTTGCCTTTGATAAATCTGAAACAAACAATGAGGAGTCTGAAGACTATCAATTGGGATTTAAAAATTCCATCATGGAAATCCATAGGCAATATGACCTTAGGAGCAAAAGAAACTAAGAAGCCTCCAAGAAAAAGAAATAGACACTGGTGTTATTCGAGCTCCAGAAAACACTCCTAAAAATACAACAGACAATGTCAACACTATGGTCAAGAAAACTTATCCTAACAGAGACAAAATCAGCCAACCAAGTGGTAACACAAGCTGCCCTAGTACCTCTACTAGTGGCCCTGCAAAAATTTTATTGTCTAAAGCCCCAAATCAAAATCATCAAATAAAAAATGTAGAAAAATTTATGGCTGATAAAACTGATGTAAATATGTTAAAAACACAAATACGTTTTAGCTTTGAAGGGGAGATTGCTAAAATCAAGATAACCATACCTCTCACTGAATTGGTAACTCAAGAAGTGTACAAGTCCCAAGTTTTGAAAGTATTGAATATAGGGAACGATATAGACACTCTAAACTTAACCAATGACAAACCAGAGCTGTTGTTTGGTCCCGAAGTTGAGGGAAGATACCAAGAAGAAGCTGTCCCTCCTTTCTATGTCAGCCTCAACATACATGACAAAATATTACACAATGCTGTGCTAGATTCTGGTGCCTCGCACAACCTTATGCCTAAGGTGGTGATGGAGAGATTAGGAAAAGAAATAACCAAACCTTACAAAGACTTATACTCTTTCGATTCAAGTAGAGTCAAATGTTTGGGTCTAATCAAGGATCTTTGCATCACTTTGGCGCAAATACCCGCTAAGAGTCCAGTCATGGACATAGTGGTTGTCGATATTCCCGTGAAGTATGGCATGCTATTGTCTAGATCATGGGGAGACAAAATTCAAGGAAACCTCCAAATGGACATGTCATATGCCACAATCCATATTTTCAATCAAACTAGGAGATTATACCGAGAATCACACATGAAGTATATGGTTAGGAGTCAAGAAAGGATAGAAAATACACCTCTTTATTCCATACATTTAGGTCTTTATTCTTTCATTTTACATACTGAAGGAGATATTGATGAGTAGGTAAGTGAATTTGTAACAAATATAGAAATATTACAACAGTCAAACCAATCCCTGAATGAATATCTCAACAACCAAAACTATGACAGCCCTGAAACACAACATCATGATAAAACTAAACTTGACTTTATGCAAACTAAAACTGAGATTTCAAAACCAAAAATCATTCTAGTATATGAATCAGGTTGCTCAAAGGAAGGAAAAACCCCAAAAACACAATTGTTTCCTTTTTCCAATCCAGAAGTACTAAAATTCCCTCATAGAACAAAAATATTTGGGAATCTGGATCAAGGGAGTCTTATGTTTTTGCACTACATAGATACTTCGTCATCAAAAAGTTTTGTCCTTTCAAAAGAATTTTTGACTCTCACAAATGTTTCTATGGACCCTAAAGGGGTATCTACTGGAGTTGATATAGAGGAGTATAATGTTGATAGCCTTTAGAAATCCAAAATGATTGAGTTATCTAGAACTTTGTCACTACACACAAAATAGAAAACTACAAGACTATGCCAAAAGCTTCAGGATGCTCGTGTGTGTGGGGATGCGAGTTTGAAACCTTATGACACTGAAATTATTCTGAGAAGCCCTCTTTTCAAGAAATACCATGAAAACCTTGAGCAATTTGTGTCACTAAAAAAGAATTCAAAGGGACATAGGCTATGTGTAGACTTTAGGTACCTAGACCAACCACCCCTGAAGAACAAATACCCTTTTCCCAAGATAAATCATACCTTACAAAGAGTAGGAGTTTCTAATAAGGTGACATTGCTTGGTAGTGTTTCAGGTTACCATCAGATGATAGCACTTCATATCAATCAGCATAAAGACATTTTCAAAGTTCCTTGGAATAACTACCTATTTGACCAAATGCTTCCTGGGCTAAGGAATGCTAAAGACACCTTCAAAAGAGCCATGGCCCCTATTTTCAACTTTTTCACTATGATAAACATTGATGACATCATCATCTATTTTGAAGCTGATAAAGAATACCTTTTCTACCTAAGAAGGATCTTTGACAAAAAAAAAATTGGGAAGCAAGGCTCAAAGTGGAAGTACCAAGGAAAGCTTGAATTGTTTGAAATTTTTTTGTAGAAATCCTTGTACCATGTTTTCAAATGGAGGTAACTATGATTTCTGTTTACAAGAGCTGAATGGAGAAAGAATATTAGGAGATCCTTTTGAGGACAGGATGCTCAAGTACCATTGTTGTAAAAGTCCTTAGTTTAACATTTTCACTCATTGTACATACCATTGTTTGATGAAATTTCATAAAGAGAAAAACACAAAAACGTAAAAATATAAAAAGAGGGCAGATTTGAAAAAAGGTACAGCCCCATACCCAAAAAATAATGATACTAAAAGTGTGCAAGCCTAAATGCCACTACTTGTTCAAAATGAAGGTCTTTTTGAGTCATCTAGCCTAATCATGGCTGAGAATGTTTTCAATTGATTGTTGATAGGTTAGTGAAAGAATGTTGATAAAATTATTTAAGCTTGACCTGTCAAAATAAAATAGATTAGGAATGAGAGATACTAGTTCCAAATGCTTAAATCTGAACCAAAGAGAAGGATAGGGATGATTCAATAATGATGAAACACAACCCTCATACCTTCTAATTTTTTTTTTTTATGAAAATAATGTTTGTATGCATCTTGTCTCAATGCCACAACTCATGATGAATCAAATTTTATAATCCTGGTTCAAATCATGTTTTCAATTTCATGTCAATAGATTAGTGAATGAAGTCTGTCATCCAATTCAATCTTGATAGTCAGTTAGTCTAGGTAGAGAATAAGAAGAGTTCATTAGCATAATATAAACTCTTGGAAGAAATAAGATAGAAATTAGATAGTTTTTTTTTGTTTTGGAAAGAAAGGAATGCTAGGGGTTTTCAAATTCAAGTGCACCCAAGGAAGAAAAAATGTTAGGCAAGTAGAATGGGTAAGTAGAGATGAAGTTGAAGTAATCATGTTTTTCAGATCATTGATATCATTACTTCAGAGAAGCAGCAACAAACGAAAGAAGAAAAGTCTACCCAATGGATGAGGCACTGGTCTTCATAAACCAAGAGATCTGAAATTCTAGACACCCCCTGAAAAGGAGCTACGCTCCCCAAGTGGAGCTACTATTAGTAATTAGTAATTTTAGCCTTTATAGATGACTAAATGCTTATCCTAGATTTCTAGAAACAAAATTCATGAATCTTGTGAGTTCTAGAAAACTCACTGCTTTCATTACCATTAGGATAAAATTTTCACTGTTCTACTACTCTATCAAGGCATGGCTAGTCTATCACTCCTATAAGACCAAATCATGGACTTATGTCACTCATTTTCACTATGTTTGCCACCTCTAACCTTACCACTTTGTTTTGACTTGCCTAACTTTCTACTCACACCTTGGATTTGCCAAGTAGCCTAAATTTTTCCCCTATTTCACCAAATGCCTCAAGCATTGGTGGTTTTAAGCTACCTTTATAGGCTCTTTAGATAAATCAAAATCATCAGTTTTAGGGATTTCAATGCATAAAGGTTTGTCAATACTCTTTTTTACACCTCCAAACCCTGATTCAAGTTTTCATCCAAAGGCCAGGTCCAAAAGGAATCCCAATAGGTCATTAGGGTTCATCAGTTGTAGGGTTATTTTAGATATTCAAAATTAATGTGTTTCATGTGCCAAGAAGGTAAATCAAATGGAAAGGAGGGTTAGCTCATGATTTTCCAAAAGGTATAAAAAACCTTTAAGAGAAACCTCCTTTGATCAGAGCATAAATTCTGAAAGATGACAATTTCCTATCTTAAAAAATTTCTACAGGAATGGTTTATGATGGTTATCAGCATAAGAGAGGCAAGGTGAGAAGCCAAACTCCTCATGGACATTCAAAAAAAATGGGAGACATCATTCCTATGAAACAAAGAGTATCAGGGTTTTTATAACTAATTGGAAAAATAGGTGTTGCCTAGAAAGGAGTCCATGAAAAGGATCACAAAGATAGAGATACATCTGCATCACTAAAGATAAATTGAATATTTATTAAAAATGAAAACGATAGACTTTCACCATGACATCAAGAGATTTTAAAAAAAGGATGTTCAAGGTGACTTACGTGGTTTGTCAAGGCAAATTTTTTCCACTACACCAAAGGGAGATATTCTAAAGAGTATTAGTGAAGTCTACCTAAGTTTTCAAGTACTATCAAAGGATTTTCAAAAGCAGTAGGAGGGAGAAGAAAGTTACATTTTCAAAAATCACCCACCAAAGAATCATTTTTATGCTTAAATCACCTCCTACACAAAAGAAAAAGAAATATCAGTGAAGGGATAAAAAGACCAAAAACAAACATTAGCAAAGTGGGTTTTTCTTTTTAATTTATTAAATTCCAAGGGTATAAAATCATTTCATTATCACTCTAGCAAATTATCATTTGCACAAAAGAGTGAAAGGGTCTTAAGAGATATTTTTTAGGGATTTCTGGCAAATATTCGGGCAAGAAAACTGCGCTACGCTCCTGTAAAATTGTGTTGAGCGCCTGTGTACGCCCTCTTAGGAAATTATAATAGAGCGTTGTGCTCGTGTAGATGTGTGCTACGCACTGAACCGTTCAGTGTAGAAGCCCGACCGACTCGCCTGATCTTCTACATGCCTACCCCATTCAGTGCAGAGGCCTGACAACTCTGCCAACTACTGCACTCCAGTGCTCCACCTGGACGCTATGCGTTAAGCCGTTTAGGCCGACCTGACAGCATGCAGGCACTTGACACCCCACTACTGTGCCTCCAAAGTGCTGTGCGATGGGTCATTCAGGTCAACCCAACACCTCGTGCAGATTCGCCCAAGCGCTGTGCTCTTGTGTTGCGCATTCAAACATGAGGTTTTTTAAAGCCGGTGCAAGCCTCAAAATTACTCAAATATCCTCTAGTTCTCTACCTATCACCTCCTGAATATTTCCATAATAGGTATTTATATCCTTGCCTCCCTCTCATATTGTTTTGAAAGGTAAAGCTCAGAGAAAATGTGAAAAAACCCTAAGGAAGGAGAAAGACACCTAATTTCCTGCTAACAACTCTCTTGCTCAAAGGGAACCCATCCATTTTCATACTGAAAGCACACTGAGGCCGAAATTGGTTTTCTTCTCTCATCCTTCCCCTTCATTTTCAGTCACTACCTGTCTCATTATCATCTCACTTTCCCTCTCAATATCATTTCCCAAATAGATCAATGTCTTGATTTAAAAGCAAGAGAAAAGACAAAATGCCTAGAGAAGGCAGTGTTGACAGGGGTGAGGGAGGCCAAAGGCCTAGAGAATAACAAAGAAAGGGTGGGAGAGTCAATAGGTTTGACCATATAAACACTAAAGAGTTAACAGCCTCCCCTACCATAGTTACATACTTCCAAGAGGTAGGATGTTTTGATTTCTGTGAAAAAGTACAAAGAGTAAAAAGTCACCCTGAGTTGACCACGATTTTCATCCTAAACCTCCATAACCATCAAGTGCATCTAGCTGGAGTGAATTTTGAGCTAACCGCTAATACAATTTCCATGCCCACTGGGATACCTTGCATGGGAGAAAAATGGTTCAAGCAGATGAATTTAGACCTAAGCCATTATCATCCTTTCTTAAAACCTAGATACCGAGTTGATTGCAAATACATTTTTTCATTTTCACATCTGTTGGAGAGATATGTGCCCTTAATGAAACTCATCATGAATTACTTCACCTGTGAGGGTAGGTTTTCTAGGCTTTGTTCTTACCATGTAAGACTACTCATTCACTTCACTAAGGCCGAGCTGCTACATTTTCCTTATTACCTTTTTAGAAGTATTGATAAGATGCCATACATTGTGCAAAAGAGAACTCCTGCCCAACATATGCTGAGTATTTTTCACCATTCACTTATCAAAATGATTGTGTTGCATCAGTTAGAGCAATAGGGTATCCCATGTATTCATCACCCATGATGTTTTCACCAATCCACAACCTCTTCCTCTACAACTTTTACCTTCATCATCTCATCTACCTTCCTCCCTTCCTGATCCATCAAACCCCACTGACCATGATTCCTCATCCACACATGAATCCTCTCCCCAAGAGGAAAATGACAGTCAAGAAGAAGAAACAAATGGTGAGGCAGAAAGTGACAGTCATGAGGAAATAGACCATGACAGTGATAATGAAGGCACAAATGGTAAGGGAGATAATGAATAGGATGATGAGGACAAAGGAGATGAACATAACAATGAAGAAGAAAGAGAATAAGATGGCATGGAAGAAGATGAAGACAATGGAAGTGGGCAAAAAAATGACAATGATAGAAATGCTCAAGACAGTGATGAAGACATTGATGAAGGTCCCTATAACAGTGACCCCACTGAAAATAGTAATGAAGAAGAAACAAATGAAGAAGAAGATTATGAAGACAAGATTAGTGATAGAGAGGACAATACAGTGGTTGAAAACAATGAAGATACATATACATAGACAGGTTATAAAGATAAATATAGTGAGCTAGACAGTGAAGAAGGGACTGATAATGAAGACAGAAATTATGATGACAAAGATGGAAATAACATTTAAGAAGAAGAGATAGAGTTTGAAGGAAATGGTAGTGGGAAAAATAGTGAAGGCAGTGGGAAAAATAGTGAAGGTAAAGAAGGAAACAGTGAGCCAAATAGTGAGGAAGAAATAGATGAAAAAGAGACAAACGCAAGCAAAGAAGAAGAGAAAAATGAAGAGGAGGATAATGAAGACACCATGATGACTGATAGCCCTAAAAATAATGACAGCAGTGACACTATGAACCCAAAAAGCAGTCAAGGGATGGATGATAGTGGTGAAAGTCATGACAGTGATATTAGCATGAAGGAAAGTGAAAATGCCTCTCAGGATGGAAGCCAAGAACAAAATGAAGAAGACATAAATGCAGAGACCATTGATGAAAGGAAAGACAATCTTGAAATCAGTCATGAAGAAAGCATTCTAGTAGACAAATTTGATTTTATCCCTCTCACTTATCAAAGAGGATCAAGGCAAGTGTTTGATGCCTCCAAAAGGCAAGGGAAATTTCCATATACATCAGTTCAAAGGCTTGAAAAGGGCACATGGAAGATGAAAAAGGATAATAAAAGTAAGGGAGGCATTCAAACTACTCAAAAGCCACAATTCATGGACCTAGATAGTGATAATGAAGATGAGGAGATGGCCACTAGACTACTACTCCAAAGCAAGGATGCCCAAATCATGGAGTGGGAGAGTTTGAGATGGCACAATATATCATTCAGTACTACAAGAATGAACACAAGAACTTCAAGAAGATAAAGAGGGGCCTTGATCTCCAGAAAAAGATGACCAAACATTACGCCATGAAAAACAAACTTGCTAGTGCCAAACTAAAGGAAGCCCTCATGGAAATTCAAGCACTAAAAGAAGAAAAAGTCCAAGCTAGGCTTGGAATCTTGCCACAAGCCTCTCTACGGGTGTCCCAAAACCCATGAGGCACTCATCCACCAAATTTGGGAGAATTTTGACAAGTTTTTGTTTTTTTCTAATTTTGAGGCCGAGGGGGTAGCACACATGGTGCTACACTCTTTTTTAGAGCATATTCAAGAGGAAAGGCTTACATTTTTGGGATCCTCATCACTAATAAGCATGCTCACAAATTTTCAGATCAGTTGAAGTTTTTTTGTTCCTCCAAAAGTGTCAAAAACACCCAAATTTTCACCATTCTGCTTGCTTTTCACGACATGTGTTGCGCCTGTACCAGCCTTGGATTTTTTTTATTTTTGAATAGGTTCTAGAGGTCATATCAGAGAACAAATGGTAGATCTAGAAAGTATACTTCAAGGGATTTCGAACAAGCCATCACAGAGCCTTTTCTGACATCGGGAAGGCCTTAAAAAAACTGCTGCAAGATGACCTATTTTTCCTGCTCCTGTGCTACGCCCTTGGCATGGAAATTCCTCCTAAACATAGTGCTGCACCCTTAGCAGAGGGAAAGTCAAAAATGTACGCTTGGAAAGTTTTAGGAGGCTTGTTAGACCTCAAATATCATTTTATGTGCTAAACATGTCTGAAAATAGATTTTGTTTTAGATATTTTTTGTGCCTTGGGCCTTGCAAGGTCACAAGGACAATAGTGACATTTCTAATTAGCCAATAGGCTTATAGATACTCTATTAGTTTTTTATCCTCCTTTATTATTAAAAATAAATTGAGGACTCATTTTTAATGTTGGCATTTGATGAGTTTTGAGAGAAATACATGGTTCTTTGAGGTTGAAGTGCAATTTGGTGTTGTGGAGCTTATGGACAATTTGCCTTGATTGATGATGATGAAGGATTGCTTATAAGATCACTGAGTTTGGTTAATGGTGATGTGTGTCTTATTTTTTCATGTTTTCTTGTTTATCATTGTGTTCATCCTTCTATGTTGCAATAGCTCAGAAAAGTATAGGTTGAGAAATGTTGTTTGAGGCACCTAAGTCCTCCTTTTTGCTATTGTCTTTATGTTTTCCTCTGCTAGGTTAGTTTAATGAATTATTAATTTCTCCTTAGGCCCACCTAAGCTTGTTTGTTTCATTAATATATTAATATGATAGTTTCAAAATATGATTTATGGTAAGCCCTTCTTATTTGATGCTATCTAAACTCTGCCTTGGAACCTCTCTTTGATGTATTGATTGTTAGGTTAAGCCAAAGAGGTCTTGTTTTGATCTTACCCTTTGTCAATGCCTCTCAGTTTGCCTCAAAGTTCTTTATAGTTTGATGGATGATGTTTAGGAGTTCCCTCTTCATTTATTAAAGCTATTTGTCATCTTATATGTTTTACAATCTTGAAAGTAGAATCATTGAAGTTAGATAAGTTTTCTTGCTTTCTTTGTTCCACTGAATTGTTCATATTGAAAGTTCATTTGTTTAAAGTATTTTCATTTGAGTAAATGGTGTGCCCTACCTCATGATTAACATATTTTTCTTATAATTTTTTAAGACCTTCTTGTTCATAGGTATTTGACAAAGGATTCTTAACTGCCCTTTGCCCTACCTTTTTTCCCCAACTTAATGTCCTTCTCACTTCACACATAAACCTTAAAGATCCATTGACTACATGATTTTCCCTGTGACGTACCCCAATTAATTATTGAGATATCCATGACTTTGCCCAATTGATTTGATGACCTCTCAATCCACCTATCCTACTTGATCATCTTACCCATCCAAACAAACAACAAACCCTACACTTAACAACTAGCCTAAAATCAACCATTTAAAGCGAACAAGTTTACATCCTTCACAAATAATAGAGAGAGCCCTCTTTGAGTCCAGGAAGGCCAGGTCCTAGGACTCCAAACACTGGTCTGATGTTACCCTATGCATTTTTTCTACCAGTCTTCTAAATCACGGGACCCTAACAGACTGTTTTAATGCAGTCGCGAAAAAAGGAGGGCCAAAACTATCCTGCCCGTGGGAATTTCTGGGCAGTGAACATGCTAGATAGTGTTGATCAACGGTTGTCATTGATGTCAACCCAAGCAGCACCGGGGGCTACCTCAATATTACATGGGAATTTTGACCTACCAAATTACTATATTCTGGGTCAAAAATGCTTTCGATGGTTTCTACTTGTCGAGATGTTTCCATTCATATATGGCACGCCACATAATTCTTCACGGTTTGAGAGATATTCATGTTTGAATTTTGTAACCCAGTTAGTGGGATAAAACCCCATGGGGTTGTGGCATGGGTCATTGAAAAGTCATAATTAATATTTTTTAAGCTCCTAAAACCCCTCCCACGTTCACTTGTTGAAGCCCCTGTCAACCTAAGAATTTATATAAATTGTGATCCTCATATCCTCCTTATGTAAGGGATTTCACTATCTGAAACAGGTCATCGTGGCATTTGTGCTCTAACGTTGTTTCTACAAAGGTTAACAAGCTGAAATTTTTATGAGGTGAAGCCAAGATCTTGAGGAAGCTCCAGTAAAACTTTTACATCAAGGTACACAATATTTTCAGAGATATGATATGTAGAAGCCAGTGTTTGTGTAGGCTCCTAAAATTCATCTCAAAGAAGTGACCTTGGAAAAATTGTCATAACTCTCTCTCTGAGTATCGGATTAGAATTATGTAAAAAGTGGTAGATAACGCATGGAATATAGTTTTTTCCCTATCAATTTCAGAGCCGAATGAAGAAAAAGTGACACATCTCACGCCGTACAAGTTCGCTCCACTGAAACAGTCCATAATTAGGGAATTGTGAGAGATTGGGCATAAATATCGCTTGAAGAATCCAAATTGGGTCAGACCTATGGCATTGGAAATAAGACATCGAGGAGTACTACAAGACCAAAAATCACATATTGGGGATCTGAAATAATAGATATACACTAGATTCAATATCGAGCTCCTAGAAGGCAATAAAAAGCTAGATCATGTGTTGTGAAGGGTTGCAAAGGACCAGACTTTCTAGGGTAGCAAAGAAAAGAAAGGTGCAACAGAGGGTAGCATGACAAGAGTAACAACCAAGGTGCAAAACATCAGCAAGAAGTTCATCACATGAAGTCTTCAAGTGGGCAGCACTGAATACAATCACTGTAAAGGTATCATTGTACTAAGTCATTGTAAATACATTGTAAAAATTGTACTAGTGTCTATCTGCCAAGAGTTGAAGAGGCATTGTCGGGAGGTCTAGGATCATCATTATTTGGTTGTGTCATAGTTGGGGTTATGGTCTAGTGTGTCTTATTCTTCTACATCATTCTATATCATTGTAAGGGGGACCATTTTCCCTGGTATGGGAGTCCATTCTTCTTTTATTCTTCTACAGGGTGGTAGGGTGGTGCTAGGGTGAGTTGTAGATCATTAGGTGTTGGGGAACCTGTTTAGTTGAATACTAAAGAATCTCGGGCATTGGAGCGTCCATCTAGTGGGAGCTGGAGAAGAATTTTTTTCTAGATTCTAGGAAGTTGGAGCTTTATTTTCAATTGCAATTGAATATTAAAGTATTATTAGAAAATCATTAGGTGGTTTTTGTCCCGGAGTGGGTTTCCACGTTTAAAACTGTGTGCATTTGTGTTCCTTTTGTTTGCTACTACCATTGTACAAACAATGATAATAATTGAAGATTAAATAATTCTCTAATTGAAAGGAATATTGATTCACCCCCCCCTCTCAGTATTTCCAACAATTGGAATCAAAGCTTGGTTCCTTGAATAGAAGTTTAACAACTGGAAGGAGGTCATGGAGCATACCAAGAATGGTGTACCTCTATTCAATGAAATAATTATGCACTCTGGAAAGGAAGAATGGAGGTCTATCTCTTGGTGCAAGGTTACGAAGTATGGGACACTTTTCAAAATGGATTTACATCAACCACAGATGAACAAGGTAAGAAGAATTTGGTAAATGATGCAAAAGAAAATAATATTATTATCAGTGGACTTATTGAATCTGCTTATCATAAGGTGTTGGGTTGTAAAACCACCAAAAATGTATGGGACAATCTTGAGAATATATATGTAGGTGACTCAAATGTCAAAGAAGCAAAGCTTCAAATCTATAGAGAAAAATTTGAGCAACTCAGAATGAAAGAATATTGCAACATTGCTACATACTTCTAATACGTTAATGAAATAACCAATACTCTGGAAGGATTGGGAGAGCCAGTTTACGAGAAGACTATTATACGAAAGATTCTTAGAATGTTACCAGGGTGATTCAACCCAAAGGTATCAGTCTTAGAATACAATGCAAATCTAGACAAAATCAACAAAGAGGAATTACATGGAGTTCTCATAGCATATGAAATGAGACTTGATGAAGAAGAGGGTACTTTGCATCTAGAAACTGTGTTCCTTTCATCTAAGAAAGCCAATAAGGACAAACAACCTTGAATTGAAAAGATATGCACCTGTAAGTGTGAAGAAGAGGGAGATGATGGAGAAGGTCTTTCAGATGAAGAATATGCTTACTTTATGAGAAAAATAAAATTTGGTAAGGGAAATTTCAAAGCTAAACTTCCACTGATATGTTTTGGTTGTGGTGAGGTTGGCCATTTCACAACAAAATGTCTGAACTAAAGTGATGGAAACTCAAAAGGAAAGAAAGGCTTTAAGAAATTAAACAAGCAAGAAAAAAGGAAAGGATCCAAAAGGAACTTTCTCTCTAAAGAAGATAGCTCATCATCCAATGAAGATAGTAATAGCGAAGAAGAATTCAATGAGAGAGTATTGTTTATGGCCAAGCACAATAAACAAGAGGTATCAAACAATGAAGAAGAAGGGTTGACCATAGAAGAATTTTCTAAGGAGGCAATTAGGCTTATAACAGAGCTCAAGGCTGAGAAAATCTGTTCCAATACTCTTGAAGAACAACTTCAAGGTCTCAAAACCGAAGTTGAAGGACAAAAATGTATTGAAGAGTCACTTCAAAAGAAGTTGGAAGAAAGCAACCAAGAAAGGGAAGCATTAGAAGATGAAGTAGTCTCGCTGCGTAAGGAAGTGAAGAAGGGAAAAAATGTCCAAAACTATGCCAACAACTCAAGGGCATTGGAATAAATCATCAACAATCAACAATCTTGCAACAACAGAACTGGCCTTGGTTACAAAGAAGAAGAAGCAGGACCTTCTATAACAAAATACAATGAACCTATTAGATCTGACATGCATGTAGACTTCATTGGACAAGATTTGCAAGAACATCCTTGGAAGACGATTCCTCGATGAATATTTCCATCTAGGTACCAACATATTTTTTATGGCTATTGTTACTCATGTGGAAAATTTGGTCATAAAGCTGTAGAATGTCGTACATACCCTAGGAACCAATACAATTCCAGGAGATCCTTCAAATATGAACCTCCCAGGGCTCAACGAAACATCAATATATTTGAAAATTTAAGAAATAATATGGAATGTTACAAATGTTAGAACTTTGGACACATAGCCAGAGGCTGCAAACTTGAAAATCCTCTAGAAGAATCTTCGAAGCCACAAATAGAATGAACATGGAAGAAGAAGAAGATTGATAATTGTGCTCTTGCTCTCAAGGCTCAAAAAAAAAAAAATGTATGGTATGTTGACAGTGGTTTCTCAACGCATATGACTGGATATAGAAGGAAATTTGTATCTTTGAAAGAGAAGAAGGATGGAACCGTATCCTTTGGAAATGATGGATCTTCAAATTTTATAGGATCAGGTATCGTCACTCTCGAAAGAAAAGATGTTATAGGCAAGAATTTTCTATTGGTTGAAACAATGAATCACAATCTGCTCAGTGTTGTACAAATTTGTGATCAAGGACACACAATGCTATTCAACTCCACAAAATGTGAAATCAGGAAAGGCA
This sequence comes from Pinus albicaulis, assembly GCA_034641835.2. NCBI lineage: Eukaryota > Viridiplantae > Streptophyta > Pinopsida > Pinales > Pinaceae > Pinus > Pinus albicaulis. Next base: position 1,428,108,530 of record CM076575.1, read on the forward strand.
GGTATGGTAAAATTGTGGCTACAGCAAGTCGAGCTCCAAATGACATATATGTTCTGGATGAAGCAACTAAAGAATGTCTACTAGCTAAAGAATATGTAAGTTGGTTATGGCCCAAACGAATGGGTCACATAAACTTTGACAATCTTGTCAGGATAAGCAAAAAGGAAGTAGTACGAGAAATGTCAAAAATCTCAAAACCTTCCAACACACTATGTGAGGCATGTTGGCATGGCAAGCAGACAAAAGTCCAATTTAAAACAAAAGAACACTTTGCATCACATCCATTGGAATTGATACATATTGATATATGTGGTCTTCTGAGAACAAAAGACTTAGATGGAGAATTATATTTCATGTTAATGATAGATGACTATACCAGGATGATAACCGTCAATTTCCTAAAGAAAAAATCTAAAGCATTTGAGTGCTTTAAGAGCTACAAGGAGTTGGTCGAAAATGAAACTGATTTGAAAATAAAGTGTCTAAGATCAGGTAATGGTGGAGAATTCACTTCCAAATTATTTCAGCAATATTATGATGAAAATGGAATAAAAAGACAATTTTCAACAACACAAACACCTCAACAAAATGGAGTTGCTGAAAGAAAGAACAAAATCGTATAGGAAATGGGTAGAACAATGTTGAAGGACTCAAAATTGGATGAAAATTTTTGGGTTCAAGCAATTGGTATGGAAGTATTCATTATCAACCAAAGTATTCTCAGAAATAATTGCAACAAGACCCCATATGCATTATGGAAAGGAAAACCAGCTAATGTAAAATATATTAGAATCTTTAGAAGCAAATGTTATATCAAAAGAGAATATCAAAATTTGGGTAAGTTTGAATCACGTGTTGATGCAGGTATCTTTGTTGGTTACTCAGGAAAAATAAAGGCCTATAAATGTTATAATCTAAGATGAAAACAGATAGTGGAGAGCATAAATGTTACATTTGATGAATATGGTGTTATAACGAATAATGATGAGGATCTAGAATCTTTGAAAGTTGAGACAGAGGCCGAAAAAGACATAGATAAAATTCTAGAAGAAGAAGAAACTATCAACCAGGAAGAAGTAAATAATGATCATCAAGATATACCAGAACAACAACAACAAGCTCCTCCAAAGAGAACAAAAGAATGGATTCAAAAGAACCATCCATCAAATCAAATCATTGGTGACATAAACGAAGGTCGACAACTGCGTTTGTCACAACAAGCTCACATTGCTTTTCTAGCAACCTTTGAGCCTAGTAGGTTTGAGGAAGCCAGCCAGAATGAACATTGGGTAGTAGCTATGAATGAAGAATTGGATCAAATCTAGAAGAATAACACTTGGGAATTAGTTCCACAACCAAAAGATAAAAATATCATTGGGGCTAAATGGGTGTTTAGGAACAAATTGAATGAAGATGGACAAGTTACTAGAAACAAAGCAAGATTGGTTTGAAAAGGCTATGCACAAGTGGAAGGAATTGATTTCGACGAAACAGTTGCACCAATTGCTAGAATGGAAGCCATCCGAATGTTTCTCACCTATGCATGTTCAAGAAAAATAAAAGTCTACCAAATGGATGTTAAGTTAGCATTTCTGAATGGAGGAAGAAGACGTTTACATCGAACAACCTGAAGGTTTTCTACTATCATAAAAAGAAGACTATGTTTGTAGGTTAAATAAGGCTCTATATGGTATCAAGCAGGCTCCCAGAGCATGATATGCTTGGATTGATGGATATCTATGTCAACAAGGGTTCAAGAAAGGTACTGTTGATAGCAATATTTATGTACAAATAGATAAAGATAATTTAACAATCGTTGAGGTATATGTGGATGATTTAATATTTGGTAGAAATGATGATCAACTAAGTAAGAAATTTTCTACAAATATGAAAAGTGACTTCGAGATGTCTTTACTTGGTGAGCTGACATAATTATTAGGGCTTCAAATATCTTATCAAGAGAAAGGAATATTTATATGTCAAGCCAAGTACATCAAGGAAATGCTCAATAAATTCAAAATGGAAGATTGCAAAACTGTCCTTACTCCGATGGTAAGAAAATTGAGCATAGATGACACATCTAAGGATGTGGATCAGAGGTTGTACAGATCTATGATTGGTAGTATTATATATGTAACTTCCTCCCGGCTAATGTTATGCAAGTAGTTGGACAAGTAGCAAGATTCCAAGCAGCACCAAAAGAATCACATATTATTGCTGTCAAAATAATTCTTCGATATCTAAAGGGCACAGAAGAATATGGCTTGTGGTATCCCAAGGGTAACAATCTCATTATTCAAGCCTTCATAGATGCAAATTTTGCAGGAAGCATTGATGATTGTAAAAGTACTAGTGGATCAGAAATCCATCTAGGTTGTTGCCTTGTATCATGGTTGAGCAAAAAGCAAACCTCAATCTCGTTATCTACAGCAGAAGCAGAATACATTGCAGTGGCAACATGTTATACTCAAGTCCTTTGGATGAAATAAACTTTGAAATATCTTCAAGTACAATTCAGTGAGCCTATTCCCATATTATGTGACAACACCAGTGGCATCAACATCTCCAAGAATCCTATCATGCATTCAAAAACAAAACACATTCTGATCATATATCATTTTGTTAAAGAAAAAGTCACTGAAACGAATATAAAACTTGAGTATGTTGGTACAAAAGAAAAAATCTCTGATATCTTCACTAAACCTTTACCTCATGAAGCATTTTAATATCTTTGCCATAAGCTTAGGATTCTCCTAAGTTCTCATTAGATTTTCCTTATTCATAATATAAAGGGGGAGTGGAAGTGTGTACAGGTCCGTAGGATGGTTGTGTTTCAAGGGAGTTACCGTTTTCCATTGATGTCAAAGGGAGAGATAATGTTGTAGGAAGAGGTGTCATGACCGCAGGGGGAGTACTTGTGTTGCCATCAATGCCAAAGAGGGAGATTGTTGATCAGTGGTTGTCATTGATGTCAACCCAAGCAGCACCAGGGGCTACCCCAATATTGCATGGGAATTTCGACCTACTGTTACACTAAAAATTGTCATCCTGATATTCTACTATATGTATGAGCTCATTATCACTCATACTTCCTCCTTTGCAAGTCTAACATATCAGTTCCTCATGTCAAGCCTTGAAAATCAGAGAAAAAGTTCATAAAAATCTCCTTAACTTTGGTGTCGCACTTTCTCCATATCTTGACTGCGGTCCCGCGCCT